>JACCGJ010011442.1:0-96071 GCA_013407085.1 Atriophallophorus winterbourni | reverse complement strand
AGCATCATAATTGCCACAGACACCGAATTCATTCGATTAAGTTTATTTTGAAAAAATAGAGAGAATTATAGTGGTGCAACAAGACATAATCATCAGGTTTACTTTAGGGGTTCGTTGCAAAAGTTGGGTACATCATTCAAGTAAGTTTTGCTTCGGCTATTGATTATACTCTCTGATGCTTTTATAATCAGTTCAGATGCGTTATTCCTATTTGTTTTGTCCTGAGACATTTAGCAATAGTTTTCTGAGCGTGTGGCTTATAGAGCTCCATAGAGCTATTATCTTATTTCAATGATTTTGATGATCATATCAGGTTTCGTAATATACCTCAATGTCATCTTGGAAATCTTATTCAGTCATCCGATTTTGTCAATGGTGTTCGAGCATTCGTTCAAAATTTATAGAATTAGGAATACTAAAAATACATTTGATGTGTATGCCCTTTGTCAATACTTGAAACATATGTGTATGGTTTTCTATATTCCCACGGAGATTTCATTCGAATAATCATCTGATACGACCGTTAGATAACATCACAATTCCTGGCTACTTCTCATGCATCCAATAACTACTCAGCTTAGCAATACGATGCCTATTTCGCTCAATCGGTATCAGACGAGACAAGATTTGTTGACAAAAAACCACCTGGTTCAGTTTTCTCCTGTGTGTCTCATGCACTTTATGTTTTCCGTTGCCAAATTCCAAACTTAATTCAAACAATCACAATGAGAATCACATCCGATGGTTCATATACACACATTCATTTCCAGTCTGAAATTGATTCTAACTTCATCATAGTAGCTATCGATTCAATGTGGATAGCCAAGTCAGGAAAACATTGAAGTTTGCACAACAGCGGGAGAGATGAATCAGAAATTATTGTGTAATCAAGTTCGATCTGGTAGATATTTCGAATTGACTCGTGAGCAGAGTTGGAGTCATTGCCATTCCACCTCAATGTTGAACTTTTACCATCTGCCTGAATAGAGTTTACAAAATCAAATGTGAGGAAATCGACTCAAATGTAGACAACGTTTATGCGGTGCGATTTTCTTTATTTGAAACAATCTACACGATTATGTTGTAAACACACTTAATTAGCGTTTTTCGATAAAAGTTTCAATAACTGGTTGACCCTTATCCCGTGCAAATCAATCCAACACAATTCAATTCAATGGTCTAAAAAGCATATAGCTGTAAAAACCCCACAAAGTTTACGGGAATTAAGAATAACATAGATAGTATAACCTGAATCTGTTTGCTTACTTAGCGGTTCAGTGATCAGGTAAAAATCCATATGGCAGAAACTGTTTTCAGTTTGTTGGACGAGACATGTAAGTGTATGGGGACAAGATGTTGCGTTTACTTCGATGTATGGGATAAATTTGAAAGCTGCAATTGTGTAGAATGCATAAGTTCAATGTTTGAATGGTTCGACAAGAAGTTGTCCAAGTTCGATATGACTATATCAAAGTTGGGTGAATGAGCAACATTAAAAGGTAGGGATGCCCTGGTGAAAACTTACGCGCTCAAAATATAAATACTTTTTGGGTGCAGTCTCGAGGCGAGAATAAGTACTGTGTAGTCATGAATCTGGCTGGTACGGGGTAGCAGTCGTGTATATAGTTTATTCTGAAGATGGTTTTGGGTATGCAATATACTGAAAATAAGAATCAAATCACCGCTAAAATGGCGGTAGCTAAAGTCAAATTGATTAAGACCTGTAATACGAACTTCGTGTTTATGTGCTTTACACCACATACGAGATTGTAGGTCCGATGATAAATTCTCTGCAATATGCTGATGTAATTCTGTAGCCAGGGTGACTAATCCAGAACAGCATACTCAAAGTTTGGCATCAAGTGCGTATTAATTATTCGATGAACAGTTTGCTTGAGGATACTCCAGAACACGCGTTTCAGCAGAAAAAGTATTCTTGACGTCTTTCCATAGGCAGCTGTGGCGTTATGTGACGGTTTTAATGTTATGGTTACCCACACACCCAACTATTTCTCCTTGTCACTGGTTTCAGAAATATATGGTAACCAAGTGTGCAAGAGAATTCGGAATGTCTTCTTCCAGTCAATACCATGCATTTTCTTACATTGTAAGGGAGTTCTTTTCGAACTGACCAGCGTGTAAGGCATTACATTTCAGCTGAAGCTGCATTACTCAGTTGTGCGTACTTCGTCTACAGCTTAATGAGATCCGCAAATAACGAGATTTTGCTGTGAATAAATTTAGGTTTTTTGTTCACAGATATGAGAAAATGAATTGGTCCAATCTGTGATCTCAGCGTCACGCTATTAATCACTGCACCATGACCACTTACTCGAATGACACGGTCGCGGGGATAATCCTTCAAGCAGGATAGTAATGAACCCATGGTCCCACAATGCTTTATTTTTTGTAGTAACAGAGTGTTGTTGATACGGTCGAATGTATTCGACAAATCGAAAGCAACCTCCGTCTGCAGCTTGTGTACAGTCACCGGAGGCTAGCAGAAGGTTTGAAAGGCCAAGGTGTTTTTTTTGAAGCCGTGCTGTTAGACTGCGAGCAAGCAATTGTCTTACAGATGTTTATGGAAGCTGTTTGTTACCGGGCGCTCCATCAATTTAGATATCACAGGTAGTGTTGTTACTGATCCATAGTTGTATACTTCGGAACGTTTTTCTTCTTTGTAGAATGACTCTGACGATTTGCATGTTGTTACATCTCGTCGAATCCTTTCAAAATCCGAATTATTACTCAATCACGATTGTCCTCTTCTAGGGGTTTATCGCTTACTGCTATTTCCTCATGATGGAAGATGGAATATTGCGTGTATTTTGAGCACACGTCGCTGATGCAATTTCACACCTCTGAAATATGTTTAATGAGCCCTAATGTTTCACCTCCCAGAATCTGCTGTGTTCCGTACAATCAAAAATAATTATTTATTGCAATAATGGACTATTTGAATCTGACAGGGTTGCAAGATGATCGCACACAATAATAATGGGAAATAATGATTAGCTTGGTTGAAGTACAACATAACATAATGAACAACATGCTTAATACACCTCATCATGACATAATCATCTATGGTCTGTGATCTCGATTAGTTTTCTCCATCAGCAGAATGTCAAGGCTGACTTTCGTCATTTTCCATCGCATATATAATTCGAGTTTGAGCTTAAGTGCTGGTAACCTTAACAGGCTGTTTCCGACATTTAACGACCACTATGAAACGCCGATATATAAGCTATTCCTTACAAGGGACTTTCACAGATATTCCTCACATTTTGTAAAATGATAAGGTAATGCTGAAAAGCTCCACCTGTAGGAATTTGAATTTTTTGAACCTTCAATTTATTGATTTAACATAATTTGAATTAGGAGCAAATACTTTTCGATCAATACGGTCCCGACACTAGTGATCATCGTTGATTTGAAATAAAGTAAAATCTCTAGCACACTGTTCACATAGAATTTGAAAATTCATCCAATATAGATTTTCTCTCGTCTTTATATTCTAATGTACCTGTTAAGTTTGTCATGTTGTTTGAGAAAACATTATTGAAGTCTGCGTGTACCATGACGGAACCGAAAACACTGAGCTGTTGCTAATGGTCACGATGTTGTGAATTCAAAGACCGTATGATGTTATCATAACATGAATGGTGATTAAGATGCATGATTACTGAACTATTGCTATTTCAGATCCAAAAGAGGCCAAAAATAGCGCTTCGTATTTGAATCGCGCTGCCCGGATCGTGCAAACGAAATCCGACCTAGAAACGATGCTCAATCATTTTATCAAAGAAGGTCAGATTGGCAAGGCGTATCGAATACATGCATGATCATTTTCGTAAAAAATGGGAAGAAATGGGGAATGGTTTGGAATGGATTTTGCAAAAAGCTTGATTTGAAGTAACAAACCGCTTCTGCCACTGTTACACTTAATTAAATCACAACTGAGGTCACTTTTTCATTCCAGTAATAATTTAATCGCGTTGAATTTGATTACTTCTTTTGCTTTTAATTTATTGTTTGCATGTTTAAGACCTTTTTCGCTTCAAACAACTCCAGGCTAGGTGAGTGCATATCATGTTGGAGCAGAAAATACCAAAGATATATAGCACGTTTGACGATAAAATGACGTCAACATTCAATATGAGTAATTGATACGTATAATAAAATGTTTCATCCGCAAAACACTTACAATTGCACCAATGAAGCAAGTGTTTTAGTGGACGTCCTTTGTTAGACACAATGCTGTGAATCAGAATAAGATTTCGTCGTATCCTCCTTTGAGTAAAGTCATATAGACCCAGACGTCGCAATCGTTCGGTGTTCGGAACATTGCGAAGACATAACACTCACTTTGTTGCAATATATTTTCGTAGCTTTAGTTAGAAAAACATGCCATGTATTTTTATCGCTATGATAGAAAAATATTCGTGTGCATAGAGGTCATGTTACACAAGCGAGATGCAGGGTGGAGTTACTACGCACGAATATATCCAATTTGTTCCAGAAAATCGTTTACTAGATGCTTATACAACAATTGTGTTTAGAAAATCCTCGAAATATATGCTTATACAACATTTGGCCGAAGGAAGTTCCATAAGAAACAAACGCGCATCAAATAGAAATCCCGAATGGAGTTCGGGTGAGATTGTTGAATAACAAATGACAGTGTGTGAGTAAGTGTGGCCTAGTTTGACGAGTGGCGGAATAGATGCCTCGAAGGGTGCATCTGTGAGTTCATTATTTTTTAAGTTAGGATTGAATCAAATGGAAAACTTTTGCGACGCAGAGTATCCAAATTGAGATAAATCAGTCGATCCTCGTGTGATGGGTTTCGGGGACAGCCAATCAATTTAGTTGCTCATTTTGAATCCTCTCTAGCAGCTTGATATACTTTTGAGGCCATGGTGCCCAAGCTTGCACAGAGTAATCCACCAATGGGTTCATTTGCGTATTCATGAACATAAGGAATATTCCCCGTGAAAATGTCCGAAAATACGCCGAAGCGTATTTAGCTTGCGGCCTTTTCGGTTTCACATTGCTTCACACTGTAGGCTATTATTAGGACTCCTATTAATCCATCCTTTTTCTTTTGTTGTCCATTACAGTTATTGCGATCCAAGTTTGCATGAAAATAGGAAATCTTAAACTTTTCGCAACACCTCACATATATAAAAGTTGAATGCAAGCTTGATTCGCTGTGAACAACGGTTCAATATATCCAAATCGCGATATGTGATAATCCATTCCTGCTTTTTGCCTTCAACGCAGACATTTTCCTTTCGATCAAAACAACACCACCAGTATTGAATGGGCTGTTTTTCGTGGCTATGCAATGAGTTTTGGCTAACAATCAACATGACTATATCCAACTCATTGGTCAAGGGATTGTATCACCTCCAATCATCACTGATGAAAACTGTCAGCTTAAACCAGGACACCGTTTCACATATCTTGGTTCAATCATGAACGATAATCTCTCGCTAGTCAGCGTGATCAATAAGCGGAATGACACACCAGCTATCATTTTGTCCCGATTAAACTCGCGGGTTTCGCGTAACTGCAAGTTCATTGTTGTGAAAAATAAGTTGGTAAAAAGCTCGTGCGTACTAAATGCTTTACTATACGCAGTGAACCCTGAAATACACACACATAACACGAACGGAAGCGGAATGCATTCCACCTATGAAGCATACGTCGTATATTGAACATATCGTGGATAGAAGAAGTGACGAATGGTGAAGTGTTTTCAAATGCTGATCTACAGAGAATGTTCACCCCATTATGGCAGCGCCGCCAGCGGTGACTTGGTTACGTCTACAGAATGAAAACTGGTCGTATCCTGAAAGATATACCCTATGCTATGTTGCATTCAAAACGTCGGCCAATATGCAGACAGTAGTTTCGGTAAAATGTCGTTTGCAAAAGTGACATGAAAGCTATTGTCGCTGATCAGGATGTGTTGAGAAGATCTTTTGACCTCTGATGTTAGAGGTAATATGTTGGGCGTCTTGGTAATGCTCGGAGATAGCAGATCGTGTTCTCACCTGCTAAACAAAGATCACGCCACCGATCGACCAAGTAATGCCCATTTCGATGAGCGATGCGGAATATATTGTTCATCACCTGTAGGAATATTATTCATTTTAAACTCTGTGCAACATTGAACTGTCATAGATTTATGATATAGATCTATAGTGATAATCGATCGTACGAGGTCAACAACCACATATGTTCAATTTTTTTGATATTTCGTACTGCAAGAAATCTTAAAAAGAAGATTTTGCCAACATTTTCGGCAAAAAAGCAATCTCTTGTTCATTAGTTTGGGCAGCGTTCTCACACACAACTTCCGTGACCTTGCTATCTATCGTGTCATGCACTCGTATTATTTTTAGCTCCGGATTATCTCCCTATACTGTTTGTAAACTTACATGTACGCAGATATAATATACCTTGTCTTAGTCCACTTGCAAACAGATATCTGGATATTACACTATTGTTAACGTATTCAATATTGGCTCTACGCGTGTAACACTTTTAATACTTTTGAAAACCTCAAAGGGATTGACGATAACGTAATGATCTTATTACTTGTCATCGACTGGTTATATTTTGAACGTCATGCGATCAACTACCGAAGCGTGTTGCAGAATTAAGTTCTGACTTTGCTCATATTCGTGATCAACGCGTTTGTTTTTCTCACTCACGATATTCATCATCGCTCGCGCGACAGAATCACTGTTTGTGCACACACCACTGGAAAGTGCTTGTCGCAACCCTGACAGGATGACTCCGAAAAGAAAACGAAACGCATCAGTTTGCTTAGAGCCGGTTTGTCCTATAACGAAGTCTGTCACGTGCTACACTCCTTTGTTTGAAGTCATGCAATGTGCGACAAATGAACGACGTCGGAAGTGATAGCTATTGTAATTGAAGGTCATTGTGTCGGTGTTTATTTTGTTTGCCATGTTTACAAAGCGAAACAAACATAGCCAACTTTGGAGTCATAAACCTCTGAGTATGAAATTGAGACGTGTATAAAGTGAACGTAATCAATTGTACAAAAAGTGAATGAACTGTTGAACACGTCCTAAAGGCACCATCTTTGCATTACTTAGAGGTTACTGGCACAGCGCCGATAGAAAATGCATCTCACTCGCACAGTTCAACATTTGGCAAGATATCTGCGCAGATTGTGAATCAAATGATTAGGCTCACTCTGAAATCAGCGGCTTCAACACTGACACGAAACAAGAAAGGACTTAAATTATAAATCAATATCCGCGGTTATCAACCCTAGTGGTATGTATGCAAATGTGACCTAGTCACAAAAAGGCTATTCGAAGCTAAGCAAAATCATGAATTTGTTGTGTGGTATAACGTTTTAGTTAGATCAACCGCCATTGAATTCTCTTGAAAAGGATGATACTTACCTCATATTACTAACGCCGCAATCCGCTGAGGACTTGAGGAACGTACTCCTATATGCTTACCTTATTAGAGGTTTTCCAGAGTTTGAATGTTGACTCAATAATGATCTGCCATATTCTACCTAATGTCGTTGAAGAAATATCGATAAGAAGAAAACCCATGACGTATTGTACATCCAGGCGTTCCGAAAGGTGCTTCTGAAGTACCTTTTCAAGAAATGTCTGAGTACGATCACAAACTTCGGAAATATCAAGTCAATATTCAAAAGTCCATAATTGTAATGCTTTTAACAAATGGCCGTCTGCCATCTATAAAATGCGAGCTAGCAACCGGATAGTAACGACCAGCCAACCCCTGGTGATGCGGTTTAAACTAAATATCATGCGATAGTTACAAAAACATCTGAAATTTTCGACTATGACCGAGCCGGCCCGTTGATAATAGTTCGTGATTTGAACACTACTAAATTGAAAGTTGTTTATATACAAATACCGATTGAGAAAGTTACTAGATCCAGTCACATTATACAACCATGGTAACGAATGTACTCGGATAAGTGGTTCTTACCAACACATCGTCTATTTGAAGCTGCAAGAACAAATAATTCATGTAAAACAGCTAGACGGATCAACATTATGGATTTGAGACTTGCTCTCAGAAACACGATTAACTGCTGAGGGGAGGATATTTGAGAGATTCACGCTGGTAACGAAATCAGAGTTAATGAACATCTACATTCGCGCTCAGATGGAGCATGTTGTAGAGGTCTGGGTTCCTTGTCTCGGAAAATATATTGTTCTCGTTGATACATTCTATCACAGAGCAACACAGTTATTGATAGGTCTTCGCAATGTTCCGTATATCGAAAGATTCCGACGTCTGGGCCTATGTGATTTTACCCAAAACGTTTACGACGCTATATTATTCGGAAGTATAGAATTTTGTCTATCGAAGGACATCAACTAAAACATTTGCCTGATGTGTGTGATAGGAATGTGACACGCGGAGGTACCTTATCCTTTTACATCCCAATTTTCCGTATTAATTGTCGTCGCCATTTTTCTGACTTTCTCCAACATATGTTTGACTCATTTAATGCGATGTTTAAAGCGGTATTGGAATAACACAAGCAAAATGAAATCATTCCTGAGCCTTGCATTTGATATTCTCTATTCCTTCTATACTATTATACATTTCACATTTTTATTTATACCGTAATCCTGTGAAGTTCTAAAGTATTAACAAAACTCAAATTCCACATTTGTTTCACTAATCCGCTGATACCATCGATACGCATCTTTTAAGCCATGTCGCACAGGAGCTTACTACATTTATCGAATAACCGCGATGAAATTGTTTAATTTTTACGCTTCACTTTTTGTGTTCGTTTATATGGTTCGGGCCCTTGAGAATCGGTGTTTTGTCTTACCCATTGAACATTCAATCGCACCAATATGTCTGAACAACGACGTTATTTGGAAACTGCATCAGTAGAATATCACAGACAAGGGAAGCGTCAACAATGCTATTCTGCAACCGAACAAGTGTGTATGCTAGACCCCGATTGTCGCGGGTTTTACTATTCGCTGGAGGTGAGTAAGGATTGATGTGTTGAGACCAGGGTGGTTAACATTAACTCTATGCCGCATGACACCACACATGCGAACAAATCTTTCCCAAAACACCTGACACTCCCTTTATGGTAAAGAATCGCTTCTGGTTAGTTGAATACGGTTATCTTTCAATATTGTCTAGAAAGATACCTGGTGATAACATTTCGCAATAACTTGGGACCAGGTAAGATTCCTTCATAGAAAATTGAAATGATCACCACATTCGTATGGCTTGATAAGTGAGATGTGAACGTTTGAAAAACAAAATATGCGTTAGAAAACAAGATGAAAAACTTTGAAACATTAGGCTCGTGTTTTTTTACTCGATTTCAATTCTGAGAGGAAAGCTTTCGAACTTGCCGGTAGTTATGTGACATTAACAGTCAAATATTACCTTAAAAAGTGTAAGCAAAATCCTGGTTAACGAAAATCTACTCTGTTGAAGGTTACTACAAATGTGGCCAAGTCAATATATCTGTTGTTGACATCCATCGGTCGAAATCTAGGATAGATTTACCTGACCACCCCGCAAAGATTCCATACTCCGCAGCTTTTAGTATGACTAAGCAATCTCATTCGGTAGTGACAATCTTTCCAACAGCACTCACAGCAATATGAAGTAAAAGGTCGGTCGGCGTCATTTGTATGATTGCTTCGGGATCGACCTTCAGCGAACAAGATCTGTATATGGATTTTCGCAGCTTGGACGTAACGCGCCTCTAATTGAATGGTCAAAAACAAGGGTATTCAAATTTGTAGCGTCAATTTAGAGAGCTTAAATATCACACCTGCAAACGTATTTGTCCCAAAGGTCAAATTTGTGATTTCAACTCGTCGTGGAGCATAATCTTGTAATGAGACCATTTTTAATTCCGTACGCATAGCATGACCAGTGTAGGCGACTCTGTTTCAGTAAGGTAAACACGTTTTGTAAACAAGCTTTTGAAAGAACTTCAGTGTTCGTTGAATGGATGTAATTTATGACAGATAATCCAATTGTTTACCACTAGTCCACTGTTTAAAGAAATTATCGGATAAGGCAAAGTGTGAGTCAATTGTAAGTTTTGTTCAAATGCAGGTGATGTGAGCACATTAAAGGATTGCCATCTCCGTTTGCTCCAATGTTTACTATTATTTGCCTCTTCTATTATTCTACTCACTATAAATGTTGGAACACATTGGTTGATACCCGAACTATGTTTAACGGTAATTTCAGTCGTGATAAGCCTTCATATTTAATGCCTTTATTGAAACACGAACAATTATTTTCAATGCGTTCGATTAAATCGATTACGGTAGAATTTGTATTATGCTTAAAGAGAATTTTCAGGTAACTCAAGGCATTTCTATGTTTAAAACAACATCGTTATGATGACGAAGAACTAAGTGTGAATATTGCATGGACACCCTGATGAATTAGATCACTCATTATATTGTGATTCAAGAAACGAAAGATTGCATAAAATCTTGTCAAATTTAAATTCAAATTCAAAGATTTATGGTTGAAAAAGTTAATAATTTACAACACTTCAGGATGACGGTAATAATAAAACATGGAAAAATACAATAGTATAAGAGCAATAGAGAATATCAAATGTGAGGCTCACGAATGTTATTCTTTTGCATATGTAAGTTTTATTTCACTTTAAACGCCGCCAGGCAAGGTGAGTCCACCACATGTTGGATTAGAGAATTTCGAAGAATTATAGCACGTATGGCGGAAAAATGGCGCCGACAGTCAATACGGGAACTTAAACGTAAAACAATAAGGTATGTCCGCGTGTCACTTTCCCTTCACACACATCAAGCATTTTATTGGATGTCCTTCCGTAGACACAATTCTATAAGTCAGAATGATATCGCGTCGCATCCTCCTTTGGGTGAAATCGCATAGACCCAGGCGTCGCAATCTCTCGGTATACGGAACATTGCAAAGACGCATCACTAACTCCGTTTCTCTGTGATAAATTTGATCGAAGAGAGCAATATCGTTTCGCAGCCAAGGGGCACAGACCTCTACCGCATACTCCATCGTGGGGCGAAGGTAGACATTCATTATCCTTGGTAACGTCACCAGAGAGAATTTGTTAAATATTCTTCGAGAGATAGTTAACAATCTGTTTGCTCGTCGATATATGTTCTGACAGTGCGCTGTGCTCTTCAGGTTTCCGCTAATCCACACTCCAATATCTTTTCCTAACAAGCTCCATGCTGGGTTTTCAGTTCTCAATCAATATGTTAAGAGACATTCTTGCCAAGATAGAGCACCTTACATTTCTGTATGTTGAATGACATGTCATTCATGGTCGCACAATTCGACACGCTGTTCAAATCCGTTTCTCACAATCCTCTGCAGAAATTATTGGCGTCCGAATTTTCATATCATCCGCGAACAGGACCATTTTGGAAGATATGAGGGGGGGTAAATCATTTATGTACAACAGAAAGAGAAGCGTGCCTAGCACAGACCCTTGTGGGACTCCACTGGTGGTTTTGAACGTTTGGGATAGCGCTCCGTTAACTCCAACTCGGACGTCGCGATTTAACAGATAGTCGCTCAACCATGAGAGGAGTGGATCACATATTTCTAAACGCATCAGTTTTCGAAGAAGCAAATGATGATTGACTGTGTCAAAAGCTCTCGAAATATCTAGGTAACAGACGTGGATGCGAGAACTTTGATCAATCTCCTTTGTCCAGTTGTCTAACGTGAGGAGAAGATTTGTGAGACAAGATCGGTGTGATCGAAATCCATGCTGCGCTGGCGAAAATAAATTATGCGATTCGAAGTGTGCAACTATTCTTTCCGATACTGTACGTTCCATGAGCTTGACAATAACGGGTGAAAGTGTGACGGGACGATCATTTGCAGCGTCAGATCGGCAACCGCCTTTGAGATAGGTGTTATCACGCCGGACCATCAATCTTTCGGTCCAACTCCCTTAAGCAACGAATAGTTGAACAGGCTAAAGAGCGATTCACAATGCTGACGATGACAGAACCTGAGCACATCCGGTGTGATGCCATCCGCTCCTTGGGATTTTCTTACCTTTAGTTTGAGCAAATGACTCGCAACAATCATTGGATTTATCGAAATATCGCTCCACGTTTCGATTCCTGTTTCAATTGAATAATCAGAACGTTCCACCAAAACCTTTGGCACGAACACCTTGGAATAGTAACTTGCCAGAGCATTTGCGGTTTGTAACGCTGTTTCAGTGAGTTTTTCGCCATTCTGGATGAGAGAATACCTGGTTTGACTTTTGCTTTCGCGTTCATAATTTTTATATAATAACGTAGGGTTGCGTTCCATTTTCGACAGGAGCATCAATTGGTGCGCTTTCTTATCCTCTCGAATGAGCGAAGTCCCTTTGTTGCGTAACATACGGAAATGTTGCCAAGAAGTAGGAATAGTGTTGACTTTATGCTGCACCCACGCTTCTCGCTTCAGTGCTATCCACTTTTTTGTTCTGCTGCGGACAACAAAACGGAGTCCATCGACGCACCATTTCTGAACGATTTACGAGTTCTCGTCCATCTTTATTTTCAGAAAAACCTACAAGCTCGTTGTATTGCGGGTCAGCGGTTATATTGTCCGTCCGAAAATGCGGAATCTGTATGAGCGATTTACTCAGGGCTAATTTATCTACCCGTCAAACACCCAATTCGGAGTAAGCGATTGCTGAGTACTGCAAACATAGTCGAACACAAGCACTGAATGGTCGCTAAAACCCAGTGGAGCCTGGAATTCGATCGCTCCAATAGATTGTTACTCCGATGTTAACACCGAATCCAAGACAGAGGGGCGCTCATAACCTCTCCCCCGGGGGCATACGTTAACATGGTTGTATGACGGGATTGAATCTAGTTACTCTCTAATCGGTATTCCGGTGTTTGTGAGGAGTGATCGTCCCTGAGATGAAGGGTATACAGCTTAAAATCACCCATAATAAGTGTCGTTGCTTACTGTGTGTGTGTCAAGCGCTGGCGCACTCGGATCAACCTTTAGTTTTACGAGTCTGTGGGTGAAGGGGAACGGTAGTCCACACCAATAATGTAGACTTCAACAGACATCAGTGTTAAAGTGCCCTAAATTGTATCGTCGAGCGTGAATTGTGTCTTGTCTATAGATGGCACTGATGTTCTATTATGGTAATAAAGAGCAACACCACCACCGCTTCTCTCTCAATCGTTCCTTATCAAATTCATATCTGGAATTGATATATCCGATTCAATCAATTGGGAAGAATACCATGTTTCTGTAATGGCGATAATATCAGGTGAGTAGCGCCAACATATCCTGGTTAGCTCAGCCAATCTGTTCGGAAGGCTTCGTGCATTTGTATATAAACATCTTATAAAGTTCATGGTGTTCAAATCATGAAACGTTATTGGTGGGCAGACTTAGTTTCATTCAAAATACTCAAGTTTTTTGAAGCTATCGCATGACATTCAGGTTGAACCTCATCACTAGGCGTTTGTGGGTCATTACCATCCGTTAACTTGCTTCCGGTTATTACTTTGGGCAAGCTCAACACGACGTTTTGTGGTAGGTTTTTTTTAATAGCTTTCCATTCACGTGTAATAGAATCCGTCATTTCGGTTGTGAAGAAGGTTAGCTTTGAAGATCTAGGCCCTCGCCCTTCATAGTTGGCAGACCGCGGTATCCTAAAAGCATCCACAAGTATGGCATTTTTTATATCAATTTTTCCAGCTAGATATTTCCATTGTTTGTGGTCGTGCTAAGACTTTTCTTGAAAAGGTACGTCAGCAGCATCTTCCGGAACACCTAGAATTACAATTTCTTCCGGATTGCATCCTCCACGAGATTTTTGCGACTACTTTCGCTCCCACCATGGTAAGTCTGCATGGATACGGCATGTAGTCTCTGGAACACCTATAAGAATGTAAGCATTTAAGAGTACGTTTTCAACGTTCTCGGCAGATTGCAGCGTTATTCTTATGAGGCGAGGATCATCCTTGTGAGGAGAATTCAGGTGGCGTTTTAATCGAACTAATGATGGAGAAGTAACTTCTGCCAAGTTCATCTGACTGCAGAGTTTATACCACTTAGCTAAGTCATGTTTTTGCTTAGCTTCAAAAAGCGTTTCCTGCGACTCGGTCACGTTTGTACATATAACGTTAAGGTTTACAACCGTGAATTTTGTTTTATAATGTGAGTCAGTCATTTTAGTAGCAGTGGTTTTTTCAGTCATTTTCCGTTTTCGCTAAGTCGAGGAGTCACTGATCCCAACGAACGCCTCCCCGTTCCAGTCACCATCTGCGCGGTTATCTGGGCAAATGTTGGCCTGTCCAACTTAGTTTTAAGTACCTGCAAGTTGTGCAAGTAAGTGAATAGCAGTATAAGGTAAAGTGTTTCAAGTAACACAAATATGGATATAAAATGAAAATACCTGAAGATAATGCCGAAACTCAGCACCAACAGCAGTGTGTCCTTTACGTGAGAAACCCTTGTAAGGGAGGGTTTGTATAAGCAATAATCTTTAAAGCTAAATGCAATTGATTTACAAAACATCCGCAGTATATTTAATATATCTTGGATGGAAACGTTAACGACTAGTAAAGTGCTTCCAAACGCTGGTCTACACAGCAAGTTTACCTGAATAAGGTAGCGCCACTAACGCGTTTTGCAAGACATGTACATAATGGATAATGCTCGTATTCCCAAAGTTCTACTTCATATGATTTACAATCAGAAATTCTAACATTGAGCATACCGCACATGATGCAAAAAGACATTTTCGGAAACTTATAATGATCTTGACATTAACCAAGCTAGTTGAGAAGAACTTGCGTTTGACAACGTTTTTTTCAGAGTAGTGCCTATCGCCCTTAGTGCTGTGGTAGAAACAGTTCCACCTGAATCAGATGTTTAGACATTTGAAATGTTGTGTCGGATAAAAACCTAAGTCGACTCTGACGCACATCCTTGGTTGACATCGATCAAAGGAGGCCAAAAATTTTTATGAAAAATGGTATGCTCTTCTTGATTTGTCTAACCTTGGGATTAAGGAATATAACTTGTTGAATCAGGCTAAAGGCTGTGCTAGGATTGATATTACGCCAACCACACATAGCTGGACATGCGGTTTTTTCGCTTGGTCACGTAACAAATTCGATGCTGTACCAGTAATCTGTGTTTAAAACTTATTAAATAATAGCTATTTTTTGTTGTTTTCCACTATTTGCAAAACAAATAATTGTGATTGACGGTCAGCGGAAAAAAAATAATTCAACACAATTTGTGACCCAGCGCTTGACGTAACCGCAAATTGAAAGTGCAGATAAAACGATATTATACTGCGCACGCATATTAAAAGCATTGGTAATATAAATTAAGAAAGAGTTTTACACCCGATAAAGTTTTGCGTTGTTTACCACTCCTCTACAGTGTTGCGCGCATGCAGATCGTGATTTTACAGACCCTACCAGATGAAGACAAACAGCATCAAAACGGTAGTGGGGTGCGTGTGACAGAAATGCATGAAAGTGTGACTCTTAATCACATTGTTGTTATAGCTTCGCTTATTTCAGATCCTAATAACTCGTACTGTCTTCATCATAATTGATCCGTTTAATCAACAGCATCGTCATTTGACGTTAAACCGGTCGCGTGTGGAAAAGAGATTTGGAGAAGAATTGCAATTGTGTCTATTGACCTGTTGTGGTGAGTCGACATTGATTTTAACTACGTAGTACAGTATTATATTTGTATCAGAATAATCGGTGTGAAAAACGTAATATCGTTACTAAGTTTAATTACAACTTGACATTCTCTATATAGCAATATTTAACATGATTATGAAGCAGGTTTTATACAGTTGATGTAACTAAGCGTTTAATAGTAGTAGAAACTAGGTTTCATGCCATACATATTCATCGTCGGATAAATGAGTTCAGCCATATTATTTATTTCAGATATTTCACTTCAGGTTTATGAATGATAAATTGTAAAGGATTGTTTAATTTTTGTGACCGATCGTGTATTCATAATATCTGAGTGCAATTGTAATTACCGTAAAATCCTGTTATTTTGATAGACAAGTGACATCGAGGTGATATGATAAAGCTCCCCATCATGCGATGTAATCCCTCTTTTATTTTAGTATGCAGTCGTGATGAACGGCCGCTGAAAAATTAAACCGCTTGCTAATCCGCATTAGCTGCAGAACGAGATTCCACGTTATGGAGATATCGGTCACCAAAATCATTTTGATAGCATTTTCCGAGCTTTTATTATTTCAACACCCGCTATAAAGACATTTCCTATATGATTCAACATCCCGCTTCATATCTTACAGGTTACCAAGGTGCACGCCATGATTCAGTTATTTCAATACAATTTCATCGATTCGAAAGCATACAGCTTTAGAAAAACTACAATATGATATGGGAACCACAAATGATATAAAAAGCAAAACGGGATTTGTTTGCTTACTGAGCAGTTCAAGAATCAAGTAAAAATCCAAAGGGGAGAAATTGTTTCCGATTGATGGAAAGACAAATGCAAAACAGAAAATCAAATTTATCTCATATTGATAAATGGTAAAAGGAAGCGCTCGTTACAAGATGTGGAAGTCATACGTGGTGCCGATATTCGTAGCAACCATTAACTGGTTGTAGGGATGATTTGTTCGAAACTGAGAAGGGCAATTATTGGAATTCAGCGCAGACCACGGTTGAATGTAAAAAAAGCTGACACTGACGATACGAGGAAAGCTTTTAGCAACATCAGGACCATGCCCAAGGATTCAATGACGATTTATGTTTTCAACCGCACACTAAGGGGCTTTGGAGTGAAAGTCCTCAAGTACAGACAAAGCGCAAAGCCTCTTGATTCTTGTCGGAAACCTGACAACTCATACAAGAGAGAAAAAATGTCACCAAAACGCTTGCCGAGCAAAAAACCGTCTAATGGAAGGAATGCAATCACTGAAGAGTATAGAATGGAAGAAAAAGATGCTGAAATATCAGCGAGGAAAAACAAAATACGGTATGTGGGAAACCTGACACAACAAGCAGGAGAGGCGTGCCGAATAATTTATCTGAGAAAGTTATATCAGATTAATCTGAAGCTCTGGAATAGAATTCAGGCAAGCAATCGAAAAGTGAGGACCTAGGAAGAAGATGTAATAACTGATACCGGAAAAGAGTTAGCCAGATGTCGAGAACATTTTGAGCCTATTTTAAAAAGTTTACCGCCTCAAACCAACGCCGATATACCTGAGGCAGCTACATAACTCATCAGCCTCCATGAGGTGCAATTTGCTATACAGAGGTTAACGAACGAGGAGGCACCAGGTGACGATGGAGTGGATGTCAAACTGCTCAAATCGGAGACCGGAGACCCGCCGACCGTTTTACGATACCTATTCCAGAACATCTGGGATACAGAGCAGATAGCGGACGCCTGGCATTGTGGTACTTTAATCACACTTCTCAATAAAGGTGACTTGTGCTACTTCACCAATTTTCGAAGTATTACGCTTCTATGAGTCACGAGCAATGTAATCTGCCTCATCATTTTTTGACGTGTCTCTAATGCAGTTGAATCCATTTCATGACGAGAGCAATTCGGGTTTAGGAAAGAAAAATCATGCATTGACCAAATCGTTCAAGATTCAAGATTCAAGATTCCAGATTTATGGTTGAAAAAGCAATTAACTTTACGATAAACACAGGGTGGAAATATAGGTACAAATATATATATATATATATATATATATAAGTATAAATAAAATCAAAATCAATGGGACAATGAAAGCTTATTAATAGTTTGGGGAAAAATACGGATTAGCTCGCATATGATCGTCAAGTTTTGATTTGAATATAGATGAGCTGTTTGAGCTTACCAAATCGTGAGGTCGGGAATTTCAAGCAAAGCACACACGTATGGAATTAAAATACCTGCGGCAGTTTAGTTTGAAATGTGGTATTCCCAACTTGCAACCATGGCCACGACTGTTGCTGGAAGTTCGAAGGTGGAATAATATATCCAGGGGGTGGGAGACAGTAGTTAGTATTTTGTATGCAATGATGAGATCACCTCGCATTCTCCATTGGGCAAGTGTCCTCATTTCCAGTTGTCTGAGTCGCCTGGCGAATGATATATTTTCGAGACCAATGCCAAGCTTAGAAGCTCTCCGGTATATGCGATCCAGGAGTAAGATGTCTTTTTGGAGCCATGGTGTCCAGGCTTGTGCGGCATAATCTAGAACCGGGTGTATGTATGTTTTCATCATGAGAGGAAAACACCCCGTGGAAAAACGTCCAAATATCAGCCGTAACATGCCGAGCGGCCGAGACACGCTTTTGTATACGGTTTCGCACTGTAGACCATTTTTCAAACTACCGCAAATCCAGACACCTAGGTCCTTTTCTTTTTCAGTGTACTCCAGGTTAATGTCGCCGAGCTTGTATGGATAGGAAAAGCCAAGGTCACGACCAATCTGAATCATCTTCGACTTTTGCATATTCAATGACAGTTTATTTTCAGATGACCAGTTGAACAAAGCACTCAAATCGTTTTGCAGCAAGATACAATCGTCAGCATTTCTGATTTGCTTCCATACTTTTATATCGTCAGCTAACAAAACTATCTTACTATCATTTGGTAATGGTATATCGTTTATATAGACCAGAAACAGTATTGGTCCAAGCACTGAGCCTTGTGGAACTCAGCTAGTGACATCGATGTTCTTCGATAATAGGCCATCAACACGAACTCGGATTTGTCTGTTGCTGAGGTAATCTCTTAGCAATTCGTATAGTCTTCAAACAACACCCTGTTTCTTCAGCTTTTTCAAGAGTAAATTGTGATCAACTCTGTCGAACGCTTTAGAAATGTCCAGGTAGCACGCATGAATACAGCCTACCGCATCTTTATTCCTCGTCCAATAGTCTAAGCTTGTCAGCAAATTTGTTAGACAAGAGCGATTTCTGCGAAATCCATGTTGGGCAACTGCCAAAAATTGATTCGTTTCCAGATGTCGCACGATTTCTGCGGTTATTATTCGCTCAAAAATTTCTGATACCGAAGGCAGCAAGGTCACCAGCCTGTAATTTTTAACATTAGAACGGCAACCACCTTTGTAAATGGGTATTATTTGTCCCAATTTTCAGTCTTGTGGCACTACGCCAGCTTGGAGCAAATTATTAAACATGCAAGATGGAGGTTCAGATAGCTGCGCATGGCAGGTTTTGAGCAGCTTTGGAGTAATCCCGTCTGGTCCTGGAGATTTCTCTACGTTTAATTTTCGTAAGTACTGCGCTACCACCATCGAAGTCATCAATACTTCACTCAAGGTCGGTCGGTCAAGTCGAACGATTGGTTCCTGATCAGGCTCCATGATATTTGGCGCAAAAACTCCGGCATGAAAGTCTGCTAACAGGTCAGCGGTCTGATTTATGGATTCTGTGAAGCCGGACGAAGTTTTTAGGGCAAAGACTCCTGGTTTAATATTTGTTCTATCGTTTACAAGTCTATACAAGAGCTCTGGATTCTGGTGCATCTAAGTAATCAATTGCGATTGGAATGCTTGTTCATCATTTCGAATTAAGCTGATAACTTTGTGTCTCAGTCGTGTAAATTGTTCCCAAGAATCAGCTCTGTTGGTAGCCTTGTGAAACTTCCACGCTACTGCCCTTTGTTTCATCCACTTTTTAGTCCTGCTTCGTAGTGAAAATTTATTTCGTTGAGACGTTTTCTTCAAAGCAAACATTGAATGTTCGTCCAATACAGATTTGAGGTGCTGTTAGAGAGATTGCCAATGACTATCCGGATCGGAGTAATCCAGTTGTGCGAAACTGGTGCTTTGTAACTCGGCACACAGAGCACGGTAGTTCACCATTCTGACGCATTTTGTCCCGTTATTATTGCGTCTAGCGCTACAGACGTACTCGAATTCTAGGACAACGTGATCGCTTCGTCCGATCGGCGGTTTATAAACGATATTCCCAACAGCTGTGGGATCTGATGTAAGTATTAGGTCCAAGGTAGACGGCTGGTCTGATCCTTCCATACGAGTAAACTCAAAAACGTGGTTATAAATGGGTGCGTAATCCAAAACGGCTCGAAGTTCATTTTCAAGTGCCTCTGATGGATGATCATTCCGTCTATAGAGCTGGGAAAAGTTGAAATCCCCCATTATTAATATTTGAGTATTGTATCGCGTTGTTACATAGCGCAAAGCATTAATCAGTTTATTGTTCAGATTGAGAGTTGCTGTTGGAGAACGATAGATCACTCCAACAATGCATTGGCTCCTGAAGTAAGAGTCAGAGAACACCAAAGTGTGTCAGTGATATCAAGGATAACGTCGTTCATAGCTCTACAGATAAACGATTGGTTGAAGTAGAGTGCTGCTTCTCCACCATCGCCTAAACGGTCACGCCGGAATAGAGACATGTTGGGCAAATAGAGTTCATTATCAGACAATGAGGCAAGGAACCACGTTTCTGTCACTGCAACTATGTCTGGCCCCGTTTCATTACAAATCTAGGACAATCTCAGACACATGCATAGAATGCACAGCTATGATGGCCAACATCGACTTTCAGAAGGCCTTCGATAGCGCTAGCTGACCAGTGTTATGGAAACTCCTCCTCAATTATGGTATACCATCAAATATAGTGAATTTCATAAAAGCCTTTCATGAGAAATTTAAATAACAAGTCGCTCACAATGAAATGCTCACTGAGGAGTTCGAAGTTGGTACGGAAGTGAGGCAAGGATATATTCTCTCACCCATTATCTTCTCTCTAACAATAGACCAAGTTATGAGACAAGTGACAAATGGCAAGGCAGCAGGCATTCCATGGACCCCAGTGGGACCGCTAGAAGAACTGGATTGTGCGGATGATGTTCCCCTCTTGGCATGCAAGATCATTGACATACGAAGTGAGAGCAATCCACTATCCGCAATGGGCAAGACATTGTGTTTAGAGAATACCGCTAACAAATCAGAGGTTATGCGGAAGAATGTTCCACCGGTGTTCGTGGGCGGTCAACCGCTCTGTAATGTTACATATACAGTCTACCTTCGGAGCAAACTGACTGTACATGGTGACTGTGAAGTTGAGGTCAGAAGAAGGATCGGGAATACAAACCAAGCATTATTAATGGTGAATTCCATTTGAAAATCCTCCGTTCTCGGTATGAACAAAAACATCAGACTCTTCGAGTGCAACGTTCTGAGTGTGTTGCTGTATGCAACGGAATGCTGGAAAAAGACCGCTGCCATTTAGCGCAAAATGAACGTGTTTTAAACTAAGTGCCTGGAAAGGATTGTATCTATAGGAAATGTTTTGTCTTGTAAGCTCACGTCAATGGGTTTCCATGAATAAAAATGAGTACAATTCTATCATTTTGAGAAATTTCCAATGTTCGATATTCGACCAGGTTTGTAATGATTACCGTTTGTCCACGGAACACAGAACGGTGCAAGCAACAGTGTAAGTCATTTAACGGTCAATTCTATTCAGACGAGCGGGGCATCTAAATTATAAAAATTTTCAAAATAGGTTGAGGGTTCTTTTTTGAGTAGCATCTTTAACCATTCGCTCAAACGGATGAAACTCTTGTCTCTCCATGAAACAAGCTACAATGTAGGGTTAGTTAATGATTCGCTCTTATAATCTCGTCATGTGTTCGATTTGCACATTTTGGGGCATGAAGCACAATGGAACAAAACGCTTTAATACGTTCATTTCAATAAAAAAACAGCCGGACATATTTCAACTATCGATTGACAAAGCAATATAATGTTATACTTGTTCGTGGGATAATCGATAAACACTGCAATACCCTCATATGAAGAAACGAAATCGCCTGATAACCATATGTGTGTTTTGTCGATTTTGATAATCTATCACACTCCACTGATTTCGGATAATAGCAGCATTGCAACGAGTTCACGTTGTAGACAGATCAGATAATTGACCAATGAGTGCTCCTCACACAGTACACAACATTCGGTATTTAAACGCTAGTGCTTTTGAATTAGCAAAATTGCTGGCGATAAAATGCAAGAATTTCTCGTATTGACTTTACTAATCGGCGTCATGGCAGTGAAACCAGTTGATGGAACCGCTCAATCGAATGATTGCTTCTCACTGTTACCAACGCACACGTTAATTTGAAAGTGTAAAACGAACAAATTCACGTGGAGAATTCATGAGAATAGTCGGTTCCGGTGGAACACGCTTTCGCATTCTGTCTTCAAACCTGATCAGTGTCAGCAGGTGTGTGAAGTGAGACCCTGGTGTCATGGATTTACCTACACCCCAAAGGTTAGTTAGTACCATGATATTAACAATTTCATTTTGTTGAGTGCATTGCAAGATAGACATGTTATTAGTATATGACTTGGCTCAATAAATTTGATTATGAATACATGAGGTGATAAAGTAGAACTCAGTTCTTAATGATATGATCTCTCAACTTTCACAAGCAGGACTAGATTATAATGTTAATTTAGCGTCTTTTGATTCTTCCAAACAACATTAATGCTCAAATCTTACGATTTGTACCTGATAACGACGAACGAATAGAAAATATTTATCAAGTGGTAGTGCTGCGGATGTGAACACCACAATATTTTGATCCTTTATAAGCGCCTCGCGTGCATTATTGGTGATTTTTATCTAAACCTCGTGGTTCATCGTACGAAACCCATTTATAATGGATTTCAAGTAAGCCGTTCTACCACTTTATGACTATTTCAAATCTAACCATTTGTGATTCGTGAATCAGTGATCCCCAAAACGCATTTTGTGGTGACAATGGCAATTTTCTGAACCATATTTGAAACAAAATACGTGCAAGTACAGAGTTAAATTGAGTGAAAGTTTTCAATTTGAATATCTCTACCTGGTTAGGTATAGAGTTTAGAGAACGACATTAGGATCGACTGGAAAGCGACTGATTTATTGTGTGTAATATTTTTGTGTGTAATATATTATTACTGAGGCTGCTTCCACCAATAGAGTTGTGAACGTTTTTCCTGGACATCTATTACCTTAATCAGTTTCAATGTTCATTATTATAATCAACAAAGAAATAACACAACTAATTAGAGTCAATGAATCGTTGTTCCAGTCGCATATTTCTTATAATAGAACGTCGTGAGTAAAATCTTTCGAAACATGATACAGAATCACATCTCAGCCCGGTAAGTATAAATGGAAAACGCTTCAAAACCGCATCGCAATTTACGCTGTTTATTGTCTAACATAGGCACACGTTTCCATATGCTCTCCTGACTTGTTCCAGCTCAACATTGCTGTCTGAGCTCATTTATGTCATTTCCATCAATCCGATTAGAAACGTATTGCATTTTAAAATCATTCATCTATGTGTGTATACAAAACACTTTATTTTACAACGGTGGGTTCAATCTGCATTCTGTACTCAAGGGCTTAAACACCGCAGCGTCTTTGGTTAGAAGTTGTTGTAAATGGTTGAAAACCGGAACTTGTTTACTCTTTATCGTGTAATAGACGATTTGTGAATGCGATCCGTTCATAACCACATATACCTATTTTTCATAGAGTTACTATTCTAGCGATAAAGTATCTCTTCTAGAACACTTTTTGCAACAGTCTACGATTGTCAGGTAAATTGCCATAAGGGAGTCGACCATTGAACTGACCGCACTTGCAGTACAAATATGTTTCCAAAACAGATATAAAAGCTCTTGACATTGACGGCTCAAGCTGGGAAGAACTTGCCCTCGACCGCTCACTTTGGAGGCATTGCGTAAAGTGTCGTCTGCAAGCTGATTAGGAGCAGATACAGCTCTTGGAGGCTGAACGAAGATTAAGCCGCCGGCGTTCAACTGATGCAATAAAACAGTGTGCTGACTATCGTTGCCAGCGCTGTGGGAAAGATTTTTCCTCCCGAACCGGACTGTTTAGTCATTCCAAAAGCTGTAAAACATGAAATTCATGCGCTTGTGATGTACATCGATGGCCGACATCAAGCAAAGGAGGCCAACATCCACGGTTATCAACTGCATAAAATGATTTGAACATGAATTTATATGCAACCATTTCCAATAATCGGTTGAATCCTGTACCTAAGCACATGTGTCCAAATACAATCAAGATTTACGAAAATTATGACGTGTAACAAATATTATGTTGTGCGCTTCAAGTTGATTAGCGCCATATTCTACGTTACCTTGCTGGTAAAAACTTATACATCACCTGAATTTGGTTGAAAGGATGATTTTTACACATAAAATTGAAAGAACATATAAAAATCAAAGTAACCAACAGAACGAGCCAAATCAGGTTACCGTTAAATCGCGCGATTAAACTGGTGAGCTCGTCTCATTCAGATTAGACAATTTTCAATCGCCAGTGCATCCAAGCTAGATTGAACAAAGGCAGTCACGCGAGATTGATTGGATGAATACTTTCTTTGTTGAGCTTCAGGTCATTGTCGACACGAAATGTATGCGCAATTTCGAAGCGGAATAACAAAATCGTTTTGCGGCCTTGAACATAATGAGCGCGACTTTGTAAATCGATCAATTGTGAAGTAGAAACCCAGTGCACATCATAATGATATATTAGTGAACTATCTAACAAGAATCAATGTGTTTAAAAATGTCGCTCGGAATAATACCGATCGATTTAGTGCTCTATTGTTCGTTATGAAATCTCCGCTCCTTGATTTATTGCGCTATTTGCCGACGTCTCCGAAATCGGTTCTAGTTGATCTATTGCAGGATTCAATAAACAAAGTTGTTCGCAGCATTTTTGGTGCGAGGCATTAATCTATGAGTTTAGAAGCGCTTGACCATTTTATCTGGTATTGAGAGTTCTGATTCTGTGTTAATTCGTTTTTAATTTTTTAGCGTATTCTTGTCCGTGCAGTAATTTTTTATTTCGAGTCTTTCTATAGGGGTTGCGGAGCATGTAAACGGTTGCAAACCATTATTTTCGAATTTAAGACGGGCAATGTATTGATTTCTTGATAAAACACTGAAAAATGTTTATCAACCAGGGGCACTTATTGACGTATGGATGATAGAGTAGCTCGTGAATTGCAATGCGATGTTGTCTGCAAAACAACTGTAATACTGCTGTCCTTCTTTTGTCGATGTTGACAATGAATTTACATCACCATCGCATGTTGTTTTCGTGCTTCGCAGCTTGTAAAATGACTACTTATTCAAAATCCAGAATGACATTATATCATGCAAGGCTCACAGCTATAAACTGTACTTTGATGATCGATATCTGTGTTATGCTGTTGGTGTTATGTGCGTTCAGCAACCGAGAGTAGTATCTCATCAGCCACCGCTTGCAGTTGGCGCTTTATGCAGTGCCTCCAAATTGAACGGCTAAGAACAAATTCTTCTTTTCTCGTAGGATCGATGTCGAGTGTTTTCATATATCTTGTACCCGTCTTTGTAACGCAAATGCAAAACATATTGCGAGAGAAGCTAACAGTGCTCAAATTGCAGCTGTCGTTATAAACAACTTGCTCCATAATTTTCGTATACTTCCATATTTTTGATATAAATTTTTGAAAAAATTATGTGAACCTGAATGTTGTAAATCATGGTTGTTTTCCGAAGTGGTGTGGTTGAATTTGTCCTCGAACATGATAACTTCATCAATAAAGGTTCAGCCGTTGACGAGGATTTTTGTTCATCATCAATTGAGTTCGTGTCCTTCTGGATATATATGTACCGATATTACTGATTTGAGGTCATGTAGTCGTAAAGCACATTTGTGTTCATGTATCCTCTTTTCGAAACTTCTTCCATTCTATCGGATATAATAATTCTCACTTTTGGAACCCGGGATTTTGTACGCCACGTTATTTTTTTCTTATTGAGAACTTATGTGTTTGACCTTGACTAGTGTGCTTCTAAATTTCGAAGCTGGCTTGTGTGATACACTAATTCCGAATGGACGTAATATTCTTGCGGTAACCTTTCAAATATGATTTGAATAGGGTAGGGTTTATCTTGGTGTGCAAGTCCTATTGTCATGCGGTTTGATTGTTGAGTCCTTGTTGATAATGACCAGGTTCTTTGGGTGTCCATTCTTCCAGAAGATTTTGAGTAAATATTTCTGCTTTTCTTTTCTGATTTCAGGCGTATTACAGTGTGTTTTCACGCGATTATATAATGCTCAGAGGAAGCTTTGACTGTGGATGGCCGAATGCTTGATTTTAAGTTTGAAATTTGGTCACTTAACACATGGTTCGGCATATACTCATCAAGTTTAAAAGCGAAAACTGAAACAGATCCCTAGCGTCTGATTGCTGCTGGCAAAATGTTATGAGTAAACAAAATTTGTACCGAGAAACAATTAAGAAGAATTTTCAAAAGAGAATGCGGAATGCTGAACGCCTTTGAATGTTTTCTTTGTTCGAGTAAGGCTATTGGGCTTCAGCGAATGTGTAAGGGGATGATTGTCAGTATGCAAGGTTTTGAATGCCAACGGAAGTTCACTACTTATTCGTTGTTAAGGAAAATCGTGTAGATTGAGTTTTAACATTAGCACCCTGAAAGGCATATTTCTGTAACGAGCGAACAAATATGACGCACGATAATAAACCATGTCAAGTTGTTCGATATACTTCCTCAGCCATGGTGCCCATGTGTGTATGGAATATTAAATGACTCGAGATCCTGCAAGTTTCATTGTAATATCTCCAGCAAAGATGTACAGGCTTAAGGTTAAACGGCACCCAAGTACCGAGATCTTTTTCGGAGGTGGTCCGAACGAGATATTGCGTGACAAGCTGATACGCGTGATGCACAGATTTTCCAAGCCTGCAGCATTTTTCATGTTGCATTGTTGAATAGTAACGCATTTGTCTGGAACAAACGAAATACCGTGCAGAAATCCCGTTGTAATGCCATACAGTAATAACCAGACCTAATAAGTTTCCATCTTTTATTATAATCGGCAAACGGTTTCGAATTGCAATCAATATCCTCTGAAATATCTTTCATATACATCAAGAATACTAGAGGTCCAAGCACCGAGCCTAGCGGAACTTCCATTTTGATGACTATTCACTTAGATAAAGTGCTCCTAACGCAAACGTGAACGTATCTATCGGTACGATAGTCCTTTTGTTTGTTTTGTTTTTGAAATGTTCTGGTATGCGCACAGTCAAAATGCGTTTATTCAATTTAGAGTATACGGGAAGTAGCGTTACCGGTGTATAGTTTGCTATCCAAACGCCCACCTCATCCATGGATAGGATTATCTTCCCTTCTCACCAATGAGGTGGTATGTTTCCATGATGTAGGCGGATATTGATGAAGTGTCTGAGGTAACCAGTCAAAGCAATGCGACACCTGCGAGGTATTGCTGGGGTATTTTTCTGCGGCATGGGCCTTCTAATCGTTCAGTTGACAAAGTTGCCGCCCGACCACCACTCATTTATAGCCGATTCACCTAATTATTCCCAACGTGGCGAATTTGGATAAACTTTATATGGATACAACGCTCAGGATTTAGGATAAGTGAGTAAGATGTTGCTTAGTCATCGGCGGTATCTTGGGCAGATTGAGTCAATTCATTAGGTGTTTCTACAGAGAATACACCTGGTTTGATTTCTGATCGCTAATTTACCATCATGTAGACTAGCTTGAGATTGCTTTCTATTCGTTTGAGCAAGTGACATTGCAACTGCAAAAATCTTCTTCTACAATACTTGCGACGTGATTTGACATCTTAGAGAATTGCTTACAACTCGCGTCCTCAACAAAAATCACTATTTACCCAAGACTCTCTTTTTACACATAAAATGTTTTAACAAACTGGTATTTGTAGTTGCATTTGTGTGGTATAAAACTTGAGTCTTCGCCAATCTTCCAATTCAAAATATTCAGAAATCAATTGCAATATGTATCAGAATCCATGAAATCAAATTGCTGAGAGTGTGTATACTTAAGACTAGTTTTTCAGGATTTAAAGTTGATTTTTCGTAAGATTTCCGTCTGTTCGATCAATCGTTCCTCACTACATACATAAATGAAGACAATCACCGCATGGCCGAACTTTCGTCCCGGCGGTTGCTTCAATCGTTAGTAAAAGGTCCAAGGTTGAAGGTTTGTCAAGACCAATATGCAAGTTGGCTGGTCAACGTGGTTGTGCAGTAAAGCAATTTTGATAACCTCCTTGAATTTAAGTACAAACAAATGCGGAAACTGTTTACTTCTTAAAAGCAGATGCGGGATAATTTAATCGCCGGTGAACAGCAATTGAGTAGTCTGACCGCTTGTGGTCTATAGCAAGGATTTGTAAATTGATTACCAATGAAAATGCTGTTGATAGACGGTAACCATCCTTTAAGTTATTTTTCTCAGAATAAAGAACCTGTTATCGACATTTTGGATACAGAGTTTGGATTGGTTCAGCGATTATTCAATACGTTCAAGACTTTGCATTTCGGCATCCGCTAGAAACGTAGAGGATTGCTGGATTTGAAATTCATTTGCAAACACAATTTCAATAATTGAATTATACTGTCCTTAATCAGTCAATTTACATTGTTCCATACTTCTGTGTCCGTCTTGCATTTGACACATATGTCGCAGCTCTAAAAGCTCTAAAAAGTGTCGATAGATGGGAGCAGAGTTTTCCCATCACAAAACGCCTACGTGTTCCTTATAAAATGCCGAAATTTATTTTATTGAACTCGTTTGACCTTCAATGACAATTTACATACACCGTCTTGTTTTAGACATGTGATTATACTGCCTCGAGTCAATTAATAGACGAAACGGAAGAAACTGATTCGATTAGCAGCTACCGAATGGTTTGTTGTGGTGAGTTTGCTATCTGATTTGCTCTCCTCGATGTAAATGTCGTAATTGCATTAAATAGATATACAAATTGAACGAATGCAATATTTCGCGCGTCGATCTGTCTGGTTGAATGCTTGATTTATATTCACAATTCTATAACTACATACGGCGCATTGGTTGAAAATAAACGTATCCAATTAGCTTTTGTTCGTCGAATCAATATGCTTACACATGAAAAAATAATATTTTTATCAGAAATATTCAGGAAGTATACTTCAGGCCAGATTGTCGGTATAGTCAATTTCAATCTTAAGTAATGTGGAGCTCACGTTTCCATCCCTTACACACCACTACTGGTTTCTGGCTGTTTGCCGTCATTAGTGGAAAGAGTAAGATCAGGTTCAGTGAGCCTCATAAATAATTGAGACTATTTGAGTTGAGAATTTTTTTATTCGTGAACAAATCTCTTGATTGGAACGCAGGATATTCTTTTATAACCAAACTCAAAAATACATAATAGGATAATTTAAAATGAATCCGATCGATGGCAAAAACCCGAAAAAAGTAATTTTGTGATGGCGCTGAAACTAGTTTAAGTGGTGTATTGTTGGCCATGTTAAGGACATATCGATTTTGAAAGCATAAGTTTGGTTCGAAAATATTGCTGACTTGTGTATCAGCTCTACTCAATATTATCTAGCGAACTCTTTGCGACGCGTTGTGAGGTAAACTTTAGAAGACAGATAACGCCTCATCGGTGGTTTGTGTCTACCAAGTGTGCTCGAATAGAAATATTCGCATTTTTAGAACACATTTTACTAGAGAAATGTTATAAAATTCGCTTTTTCAGTAATTCTTCAGGATTACTTAACGTACAATTTTGAAGACATTTTTCAAAAGCCGTTCACTTCTTGAAAATTGAGAATAATTTACACTAACAAACCAACTATCAGGTAGCAGCATAAAGACCATCGAATTCAACAGACAAACAATTGCTGTGCTCTGAAGAAGCAGATAACATCAATCCTACGACGCGTTATGATACATTCTGATTCCTCTATTGTATGTATGGAGAGCCCAATGGAAAAGATATCCTTTGACTATACTTCAACCCATTCAAATTACGTAGGCCAAGCGACCAAATAAAGGCCAAAATGGACCCTCTCAGTTTGATTATAACCGCTAGCCTTTGATTTGAACGTGATTTGTTATCTAACTTGATCACAAAAACAATCGAGACTATCCTCAGAACCAAGAACAGGTTACAATGTCAGACACTGTTGAGCGCTACACAATTAGTCAAAGTTGATAAAACCAGTGGAGCGTGGTGGCGACTTGATTAGAAACACTGGGAACAAAATCGATTGACAGAACAGGTAATACTGACCACGAGTGCAGCTATGTTTAGTGTAGTGTTACGGATTTGATTTCAAAAGGTCGCCGTGTGTCTCACTTTCTGTCGTGTTAACAATAAACTTTGTGTTTTGTGGCTCGTGCTTCAACGAGCTCAAGGTTGAAAAGTTTGACTTCTGAAATAAATAGAAGCAAAATCGATATATTGGAAGGAAAGCGGGGTGTTTCCTGGATAATGTTGCATCGTGTGCCCTAGACGCCTATGCTCATGTCGTAATAGACTGATATTTGAACAGTCTAAGCATTCGGTCTTTGTTAATTTGACGTAATAATCATTCACCACTACACCACATACTATAAGCGGACGCTTTGATATTGTCACGTTCGCATGATTCACAACATCGCATTTCATGCGTAGTCTTAGCATAAAATGATGTGGTAAACATAGAAATAACGTATAACTTGAACTGTGCTTTTATTCTTCATTCCATGGTTGATATCGACCGAAGAAGGTCAATGAAGATAAGATGAGAGACTAAAAACACTACTTATTATCCCATTGTGAAATCTGCCCCGAGTGTTGTGCGGGAACAGAAAATTAATATGAATTGACGTAAAGGTTTGAACAGGCGGGGTTGCGTTAAATCTTTAGCTGTGAAAAAGAACTTCAGCACGAATCACGTGGATTCAAATTGTACGATTATCTATGTGATGCACCGTTCTCAACTGCTGAATACTGAACTACTTTTGAGAATCCTAACGGTACTGACATGTTCATGGAAAAGAAAGTTCTTAATCATCCATTGGGAGTAGTTCATTGATAACGTTTCTCTTCTTACTCAGAAGTTTCGTGAGACGAAGGATGTCAGTACAGGCAGAGATAAAGATTACATTTCATTCACCCGGAATCGGTTTCAAACAATCCCTCCAAAAACCGAATTATTACTTAATCGCGAACGTTCTCGTCTGGTGTTATGTCACTTGCTTCAATTTTATTGTGCTGGAGTATGAGATTCTTTACGCCTTACGAGCACTCAACGCTGATGCAATTCACACTTCTGAAATATGTCTAGTTAACCCCAATGTTTCACCTCCCATTATATTCTGTGTTCATACACTCGAAAATATTCATTTAAAGCACAACCAACTATTTGAATATGCCTAATTTTGAGAAGACTTCACAGAATATCAAAGGAATATAATGTTCACCTTGGTTGAAGTACAACGTACCTTAATGAGCAACATGCTCAATGCACGTGTTTATGCTTCCATCCTTATGTCAAAATTATCGATTGCCGGCTATCTCGCTTATTTATCTAAAAAAGCAGGAGGACTAGGTTGGCTTTCGTCATTTTTCATCTCATAAGTAATTCGATTGAACCACCACAATAAACGCCGATGAAAATATCTGTTCCTCACACGGGACTATTATATTACAGATATTCATGAGATTTTTGTAGAAAGATAAAGTAATGCTGAAAACTCCTCCTGGAGAAAAGTTAGTTTTATGCCACTTAAGATTGCTTTTCCAACACAATTTAAATCAGAGGCCAACACTTCTTGATTGGTTCGGTTTGAACAGAGTCAGATTTACGGTATCAAAACTAGTTAGCGTCGTTTGATTGAGAGAAATGAGTAAAACATCCAGCACTCAGATCACTCGGAATTTCAAAAATCAGCAAATCAAGATTTTCCTTCGTCTTTCTCTTCCTATGTACTGGTTTATTTTTTCAGTTTGTATGTAATTTTTGTACGGCAAGACAGAACCACAAACAATGAGCTTTTGTTAATGGTTACGAAGTTGTAAATTCAATGACCGTATGGTGTTATTCTGACATGAATCGTGATTGTGATACATTAATTGTGAGCTATTGATATTCCAGATCCCAAGGAGGCCGATAAAATGCTATCTGTGATTAAATCACGGGGCCCGGATACTGAAAACCAAAAGGCCACCGAGAAACCATGCTCAAACATTTTATCAAACGAGGCCAGATTCGCAAGGCGTATCAGATACAAACTAAAAGATTTTCGCAAAACTATGAAAGGAATGAGAAACGATTTGAACTGGATGTTGAAGAAGCTGGGTTTGAAGAAACGAACTTCTCCGGCCTCCGTTACAAATAATCAAATCACAACTCAAGCCACTTTGTCATCTGGAAGATAATTTAAACGGCGTTTGAATTCGATTGCTTCATTTTATTGTTATTCATCTGCGATTAAATAAATACTTTCCATTCTCAACCAGTTCTCTCAATCAGTTGGGGCATAATAAGAAGGGTGGCTGATGTACTGAAACACGAATAGAAAACTGAAAACTGTTTTATCAATTTACAATTTTCTCGTCTACCTTGGAAATAATGAGTAAGTCACATCAAATGAAGACCAGCAGACAGAAACCAGTAAGTGGAGATTCTGATGTGAGTAAAAAAATTTGTTTTCTGTATGAGATCCTTGGCAGTGAATTCTATCCAATCTTCAAAGGATTTATGGTTAAAGCTAAATACTTTACAACATCACAGGATTATGGTATAAACGAAATACTGAAGAAATAAAAACAATATATAAAAGGGTTTAGAGTATACCAAATGTAAGACTCACGAATGATGCTTTTCCGCATTCGTAAGACCAACTTTGATATAAACATCGCCCGACAATTACGGACAGCATACGTTAGGGTCACATAGATCCAAACATCGCAATCATTCGTTTTATGAAACATTACAACGACCAGTCACTAACTTTGTTGCTCTTAGATAGATTTTATCAAAGATACAGATATTTTGTCGCAGCCAAGGAGCTCAGACCTCTATCACATACTCCATCGTTGGTAAAGGTAGACTTTTATAATCCTCCTTATCGTTACCTGCGAGATTATCCCAAATATTCGTCATAAGATACCTAACAGTATGTTAGCCAGTATGTATATATTCTGTCAGTGCACTGTGCTCTCGTGTTATCCACTTATCTATACAGCAAGATCATTTGAGACAAGCTCCTCGTCAAATTTCCAGTTCTCAATCCATATGTTTAAGGAAGATTATTGCGAAGTTGGAGCATCTTACTTCTGATGAACTCGGGTGGATTTCAGTTGTAACTAAGGTCTTGTCGTCCGATAAGCTGTCGATTTAATTGTTGAGCTATTCCTGATGAGTGGGAGTATTTAGATATTTAATGTCCGGCAACCGCTCGATATTTTCAATTACATTCGGTTAAATCGCGTACTTTATTTCATTTTATTACAATTAATCCAACACTGATTGAAGAAGTAGTGTTACTCAAAATAGATTCGAAACACAAGATCATCACTCATCTAGATGTTTCGGGCAATGTGTTTGCTCACGTTTAACACCTATTGACTATGAGTTTTATCTGATATAGTTAACTTAATTTCAATGTGAATTTCTCGGAAAAGGTCAACCATAGACATGATGTTCTACCTCCGTATGCCATTATACTCTGTTTTTATTGATTTAACGAAGTCATTCGGCTACGTCACCTGAGAGGGTCATTCAAGATGCCTTATCTTTTTGGCTGCCCATTAAGACTGCTCAAACTCGTTATTTCTTTCTACCACGGTTTAAAGGGCTCAGTTCTTTTTAACGGTTGCAGTTCAAAAGCCTTCCAAAATTCGTCAAGGTGTCAAACAAGGATGCATCCTCGCTTCTTCGTTTGTCGGCAATTACATTGTTGTGCTTCCGCAATACGCTATTATGATGTGCACATAAGTATTCACGTAAGAGAGTGTTCTCAAGCTTTCTAACCGGAGGAGCTTGAGAGCAAAAACCAAAATGCTGAATGTGCTAATCCGTGAACTGCTGTTTGCCGACCATGTAGCCTTTGTTGCTTACTCCCAAGAAAACCTTTAGTCGCTAATAGTCTGTTTTTTATCAACATTCAAAACATTGGGTTAAAAATCATCATGAGATAGACTGACGTGCTAGGTCAAGGGATTGAATCGGCTTCCATCATCTTTGTTAAAAACTGTCAACACATTATTTCACATAAATGGTTAAACCACTACGGTTAACCTATCGATAAACACAAACAATGATGAGCAGATTGACCGAGCAGCAACCATCCTCTCCGGGTCAATATGTTCTGTATTGAAAAACCGTGAGTTGACTGTAATTCAAAGATGGTGTTACACTGCGTGTTTACTAAACGCTTCACTGTACGGCAGTGGAAAATGTATCACTCACGCGAAACACGAACAGAATTTAAATGATTTTCATTGAAAATTGTATCCGTCGCATCTTTACAAATGGTGGATCGATGAATCAACAAATGCTACAGTGATTTCTGAAAATGGCTTACAGAGCATGTTCACCCCACTACGGAACTGCCGCCTATGCTTGCTGAGACATGTGCACGAGATATGATTTGTCGTACAGAGAGGTGATTCACGTACAAGACCTCTGGGCAGGCTTCACAAATACGTTTACGCAAGAGATATAAAAGTTGTTGCCATTGACCATTCGAGTTAGGAAGATTTTACGCGCTGTTAAGACACTGTGTTAAACGTCATTCGCAAAACGTTAATCACATATTGTTTTCGGCTTCCGATTGTCTGATCAATACAAATCGCTGTGAGCTGTACAAAATATTTTCCTTTGTGAAGCAGACTGTTCAGTCAAATGTGATGCATGAAACATACACGGCCGACATCGACCGACGTTAGAAACACAAATACACCTTCTTGAACTTTTTCATCTTATTATCATATTTGCCACAGACGATGACATTAGTCACTTAATCTAATGTTGTTTGATCAGAGAGGATTATAGGGGTGCAAAAAACATATTTAATGGGTTTACATGTGCGGGTTTGTTGCAAAATTTTGTGTCTATCATCCTGGAAAGTTTTGCCGGGGTTTTGTAAGACACTATCGGATGCTGTTTAAATCAACTTGGATGCGATATTCCGCTTTGTTTCGTCTCGAGACTTTTAACAATCGTTTGCTAAGCGTGTGGCTGATTTAATTCAGTTCCATTGTCTTCGATTTTAATGATTTAAACGATCTTAGTCGTTTTCTCAATATAGCTCAACGTTTTTTTCTAAATCTTTTTCTATTCATCTGATTTTGACCATGCTGTTCAAGCATTGGTTCACAAATCTATGTATTTAGGCTTATTGGAAATTTATTTATTGTTTATGCTCATCGTAAATACATGAAATAAATCTGTATGCTTTTCCATATTACCATGAAGATTGCATTCAAATAATCATCTTATACACTGTACCAAAGTATCAAGGCTCACTGAAACTGATCCTACTGTCTCCAACTGACGTCGGCAAACAGCCAGAAACTGGTAGTGGTGAGTAATTGATGGGGATGTGGGCAACACATTACTTTTTCATCCATAAGCGCATTTACTGTTCGACCAAGAATCATTTTTTGATTTTGTGTCTCCACATCGTGGCTCGTTATACGAACCCTATGCAAAAGTGGCATGGTATTATGACTTCGTTTAACACTTTACCACTGTTTTAAGGATCACTAAACATGATCTTACTGTATCCACCTGACGACGGTGAACTGTTTAAAGGATTTAGTTGTGACAACACATTCCTATAGTTTTATTTTCTTATTTCCATCGTTGACTGGACCTTAGCCGGTTTTTCAGCATACCTCAACGCCGTTTTTTTAATTTTTCTGGTTACATGATTTATATAATCAGGCTAATTGAAAATTCATCTGTGGTGTATGCGGGTTAACGATACATGAAATACATCTGCAGGCTTTCCTATATTCTCATAGAGACTTCAATCAAATAATCATCTAATCCAAATGTTAAATAACTTCACTATAATTCCTACTTCTCATACATTAGCGAACTACAGAGCTCACAAATACGAGGCCTATTTCACTCAGTCGGTATTAGACTATATAAGATTTGAGAACAAAGAAACCAGCAGGTTCAGTTATTTCCATTGTGTATCACGGCCTTCATCTTTCAAGTTGCCAAATTCTCAATACTATTCAAACAAGCACAATGGGCGGCACAATGGAAGGACTATATTCACTTTTTTATTTTAAGTCGGAAATTGATTATAATTTCATCATATCTCGTACTGTTTCAATGTCGACAATCAAGTCATTGTAACGATGAGATTGATATTACAGCTGGAAAGATGATATAAAAAATATACGGGTAATTAATTACGATGTGGTTGATATTTCCAAGAGAATCGTGAGCAGTGTTAGACTCATTGCCGTGCGACCTTGATTTCGAACATTCGCCATCTGCCAGAAAAGATTTATTAAAATCAAGTGCCAAAAAAACGACTCAAACGTGAACCACATTTATTTCCGTGCAAGTTTGTTTCACTTGAAAAAAATCTAACCGAGTGTTTTGTAAAATCAGAAAAAACAGATTATCAACAGAAGCCTTGATGCCGTTTTGACCCTTAACCCGTGTATTAAGGAAAACTATACATTTTGACCCTATGTATCTACATTTGTCATCCCACTAATCGAAAACAAGTTTTAACCTTTGGATATTTGCCTGATTACTGAACTGCTCAGTAAAGATTCAAGGATTAAGGGTTAAAAAAGTTTTTACTTTACAACACCACAGTATTATGGTATAAATAAAAACATGAAGAATACAAAAGCATAAAACCGATAGTGTATATCAAATGCAAGGCTCCCGGATGTTATTCTTTTGCGTATATAAGTCCAATTTCGCTCTAAACGCCACGGAGCAAAAATAGTCCACCACATGTTGGGGTAGGGAATTCCAAAGAAATATAGCACGTACCGCGAAAAACTGGCACCGACATTCAATACGGGAAATTGGAACGTAAAGGTAAAAGGTATGTCCGCGTGTCACTTACCGATCACACACATTGAGCAAGTGTTTTAGTGAATGTCCTTCGGTAGACAAAATGAGTCAGAAAAATATCGCGTCGTATCCTCCTTTGGGTAGAGTAACATAGACTAAGACGTCGCAATCTTCCGGTGTACGGAATATTGCGAAGACCATCAGTTACTTTTTTGCTTTATGACAGATTTTATCGTAGACAGCAATGTCTTTTCGCATCCAAGAAGCCCAGACCTGTACCACATGCTCTATCGTAGGAAGAAGGTAGACATTCATTATCCTTGGTAACGGTACAAGAGAGAATCTTCCAAATATTCTTCGAAAGAAACCTAACAATCTGTTTTTCCGTCGATATACTTTCTAGTAGTGCGCTGTGCTGTTCAGGCTCCCGCTAATCCACACTTCAATATCTTTTTCTTACGAGCTCCATGATAGGTTTGCAGTTCCCAATCGATATTTACAAAGAACATTTTTTCAAGCGGAAGATTCCTGCATTTCTGTATATTGAATGACATGTCATTCGTGACCGCTCAATTCGACAAGCTGTACACATTCATTTGCAGTTTCTCACAATCCTCTGGCGTCCGAATATTCATATAGTCTGCGAACATGACCATTTTGGACGATATGAGGGGGAAAATCATTTATTTACAGCAGAAAGAGGAGCTGGTTAATCACAGATCCTTGAATGACTCCACTGGTGGTTTCGAACGTTTGGGATAGCTCTCCGTTAATTTTAACTTAGACTTCGCGATCTGACAGATATTCGCACAACTATGAGAATAGTGTAACACATATACAAAAACGCATCAGTGCTTGGTCCAGTTCTTCCCATGCTCTATGTAAACGATTTACTAAAACTTGTTCGTAGCAATATCTTGCTATTCGTGGATCACATTAGGCTGTGGACGGAAGGACGCATAACTGAGAATTGCTAACAGTTTACAATAGAGCTCGATGCACTACATGAATGGTCAGTTAGAAATGAAATAACTTTCATTTCAAAGAATGCAAGGTAATAACTGTAAGAAGACATTTTGACTTTGCTTGCACACTTGGTTGCAATATTCTCGAAAGTACTGACAAGGAGAACGATTTGGGTGTGTGTGAGCAACACTTTAAAACCGTCACATAACGCCACAGCAACTTATGAAAAGACGTCAAGAATACGGTTCTTGCCTAAACGGTTGTTCGGGAGTTTCAGGAAGCTAACTGTTCATAGAATAATTATTATGTACTTGATTCCAAACATGTAGTTTGTTGTTGAGACTTATTCATCCTGGCTACAGAAGTACATCAGCCTCTTGCATAGAATATATCATTGAACATACGAGTTCGTATGTGGTTTAAAGCACAAAAAATATGATTGGATACCCTTAAACAATTCCACAATAAACTATTCACATTAATGCCACTCCAAAACAGCCGGAGTGATGACTACAGAGTACTTATCCCTTGCTCGATACTGAACTGACGTAGGGATTTTGTTTTGCGCGTGTATGTTTATACTTATATATTCTACAACATTGAAGCTTCGAACTCAGAAGTAAACTAAACATATTGTCTCCATGGACTTATATGTGATTCCCAACCGATTGAAAACAGTTTATGCACTAAATAATTCCTGAACTCATCAGCACTTAAACAAATGCACTTTGAACATCTATGTTATTTGTAATTCCCATATTAGTCTGTTGTTTTTCTTAAGCTATATGCTTTCACACCATTAAACTAAATTGAATTGATTTCCAATACATCTCTTGAAGATCCATTCATTTAGTGAGTTTACCACATTATCGGGTGGATTGTTCCAAGTAACACAAACTCACGCGGCAATGAATGTCTTCTACATTTGAGTCGAATTCCTGATATTTGATTTTGTGAATTCTTTCTTTGGCACATGGCGAAATTTCAACATTAAGGTCGCATTGCAATGAGTCTTACACTGCTCACGATTCTGTTTGAAATATCAACCACATCGAACTTCATTACTCAATAATTTTTAATTCTCCTCTCCCGCTGTAATGCAAATCTCATTGTTTCCATTATGTGATTGCCCACATTAAAACACTAACAGATATGATGAAATTATAATCAATTTCAAATTGGAAATGAATGTGGGTATATGAAACATCGGATGTGATGCCCATTGTGATTGTTTGAATGATGTTTGGAATTTGGCAGCAGCAAAGTTAAATGTCATGAGACAAAAAAACGAAAAGAACCAAATCCGGTGGTCGTTTTTTTTCACAAATCGTGACTAGTCTGATAGCGATTGAGTGAAATAGGCCTGGCATTTCAAGGCTCTATAGTGTTCAAATTTAAAAGAAGTAGCAAGGAATAGCGGGCTTATCTAACATTTGGTTGAGATGAAAATTTGAATGGAATCTTCATGGATATATGGATCAGCCTACAAATATGTTGTATATATTCACAACGGACATACACAACAAATGAATTTTCAATAAGCCTAATTCTATAAATTTGTGAACGAATGCTTTTACAGCTTGAACACAAACGATTTAGAAAACAACTGAGCTATATTTAAAAAAACCGGATAAGATCCTGTAAATCATTAAAATGCGACAATGATACTATATTAAATAAGCTACGCACGTAGCAGAAAAAATTTTAAAAGTCTTGAAACAAAAGAAAGAGGAATATCGCATCTAGACTGATTCAAACAGCATCCAAAAGCATATTTTGAAACCGAAGCAAAACTAACCTGAATGGTATATACAAATTTTCCAAAGAACTCGCAATGTAAACCCAATAATGATGTGTTGTTGCACCCCTATAATCCTCTCTGATTACTCCATATTAAATAAATTGATACGAATCGCTGTCTGTGGTGAATATGATCTCTAGAAGAAGATATTCGAGTAGGTGGATTTGTGTTCTCCATATCGGCAGTGTATGTTTAATGCATGACATATTAACAGATGACCAAAAGTCAGATTGACGAGGTAAAATCTTTTCCGTAGCGCCCACAGCGATTGTTACTACACAGTCAATCGACAGTCAATCAGGAAAGACGTTTTGTACAGTATATCAAAAGTAAGCAAGTGCTAATTAACTCTATGATCAATGACAACATCCTTCATATTTCTCTCATAAAAGTATTTCTGCAGCCTGTCCGAAGGCCGTATACAGAAATCAGCTCTCTCTACCAATAATCATCTTCTGTACACGTGCCAGAGGAAGCCTAGTCGCCAGTGTCGTACTGGGTTGTACATGCTTTATTATCCACTTTCACAGTATTCAGTATTGTTTGATTCATCCATCCAGCTTATTTCAATAAAGCGTCGGATACAAATTCAATGAAAAGCATTCAAAATGTGTCAGTGTTTTCCGTGTGGTCCATGTTTCACTGCCGTAAATTAGGGCGTTCATTGAACATCCAATATGTCTTACACTCAACTTGCGGATTTTGAAACAGAACACATTGATCGTGCCAGGATGATTGCTGATCTGTCGATCTGCTTATCAATATATGTGTCCAGCAAGAGGTTATCTGCAATTGTTGGATCAAGTTATGTGAAGAGATGTACCTCATCGTGCTGACAGTTTCAAACAGTGATGACGGAGGCGATACAATCCTTTCATCAAGGATGTCGGCGTGTCTCATGCTGATTCCAGACCAAAATAAATTAAATATGTTATCGTCATCAACTCGGGATTGTGTTATATCTAGTCTAAGTTCATGACTTTGACCGAACTTGCGCGGTACGTTCAACTCGGTTGTATTTCCAACGCTCTTCCACATAATCTATTTCCGAATAGCTGTTCTTTGATTTTGCTGTAAATTGTGAATGAATTCATCGCATCATATACACATCGTAACTGAAATCAACATATTCTATTACTTTTTTGAAAATTTTTATATATATTTATTGTTATTTCAATTTTTGAACAAAATCGAACTATGCATAACGTTTTATATCCCTGCATTTCAATAGAATGTAGTAAGAAGTTTGTGAAAGGCATAGCGTGTGATGTGTGTCAGATATGGGCGCATCCAAAATGCTCTGGCATTCTTACCAAGCATCATGAAACTTATTGCGAAAATAGTTTCATGGAATGGGTATGCTGGGAGTGTGAGAGAAACGCAAAGGAAGTATTCCTGAGGACCTCTACTAGTAGTTTAAACAATGTTGTAGCAAAGAGTGAAAGTTCTCTGTTGTCCTACACCGAGATCGTAAGAAAAATAACAACCGCGTCAACAAAACCCGGCCCTGTCCGAAGTACTACGGGTAAGATTAAAAAGCAATACAGAGGGGAAAAGAACCCTAAAACGAAAACCGTCGATAACGGTGAATGTCCGGTGATAACACAGCAAGCTAACTACGTTGCTCTAGAAAGGCAAATAAATGCCTCAGCTGACCAAATAAGTAAGCTTACTGCACTCCATTAAATGGCGGAAACGAGGCCATCTCGTACTCTCCACATCCTAAATAGGGAAAAGCCGCTGATTCGCGGAAGCAAATCTCGGCGCCAAATGGACCGTTCCAGGGTATAAGACATTTTGCGCATGGCAGGGCTAATTAACTGCCAAGTAAAGAGAGTCTATCGTCTAGGCCGGTGGAACCCAACTGTAAGTAGCGCTCGTCCGATCTTGGTAGAATTTATGAACCAGCAGGACAGGGATACGCTTCTTTCAAAAAGTGCTTTTCTTGAGCGCTACACAAATTGGCGATTCAAAGTTGTCCAGGATGAGGGGCCTCAACCACATTTCATGAAGAGCGTTCAAAAGTGCCCGCGACTTTCTTGAAAACTCCCATAAAAGGGATCAACCTTGGCCACCATAAAATGTTTAAGTCATCTGCGGTAGTTGTCATTAAATATGTACTCCAAAGTGGGCCGCCAGTAGAATACGAGCGCATGAAAAACTCGCTTTTCAGTGAGCTTCTGAACGACGAAAATCTATGTACAACTGCCATTAGGCCGGTGCAATTTCGTTCGCAAGGGCAGTCTAGCCACTTATCAAATTCTCCGGTTTCAAAAAACGAGGTATCAGCGACGGTGATACCACCACGAGTAAAGTTAGTTTAAAATAGGCTCAGAATAGAAATACTTGTGTACTGTACACAAATACTTGCAGTATACGTAATAAATGGGGTAGGCTGCAGCTTGCTGCACAGTTAAACCAGGTCGACATAATTGCCATCTCCGAATCATGTTTGAAACCAGATGATCATGTTCCGTCTTTTGTATCAACTAAGTATACCATCTATCGTCAGGATAGGGATACTGGTGCTTCGGAAAGAGGAGTGGCAATTATGATAAACGAAGATCTCCTTCACAGTAAGACATTGACAGAGATCGCTCCTCACTCAATCCAACTAACATCTGTATTTCTTACTGTCGCTAGGAGAAGACTGGCACTTGCATGTGCTCATAGAAGCCCGACTGCTTCATCATTAGACGACTAAATCACTGATGGACACATTGAAGTACTAAAAGAGCAATGAAACGCATTACTAATTGTCGGAGACTTCAATCTCCCGGGCATTGATTGGCGTACTGAAATTTCTTCACCAGGATCAGTTGAGTCGCAATATCTAGACTGGTTTCATGTCGGGGCCTTTTATCAACATGTCAGGGAACATACAAGGTTTAGGACAGGACATACTCCGTCAACTTTAGATTTGGTTCTATCGTCTCATGAAAGAAGATATTTATGGAATCAAATACCTTTCGCCACTAGGCAAGAGCGACCACGCTGTAATTCTTCTTGACTGGACTTTAGTGCATCCTAGTCCCCAAGTAAAGATGTCCCGCAACTTTGGTCGAATGGACATCGTCCAACTACAAACTAAAGCAATGAATCTAAGTTGGGAACCAGACGAATTAGAACCTAGTGTAGAAATCAGGTGGAATATTATAAAAGGGCACCTTTTACAACTACAGGATAATTTTGCTCCTCTACAACCAGTGAGAACGCGAGGAAAACCACCCTGGTGGAGCGCGTCTATTCGCAAGACTATTAGATGTCGTGACCGTAGCTGCTGGGGGTACAAATTCTGTGGAACTCACAGATCTAGACTGCAGTACATACAGACCAGAAATTCAGCTGTTGCGCTGCAAAGGAAAGCTAAAAGGGACTTCGAATCCCGACTTGCCAAAAAAGCAAAGATTAACTTGAAAGCTTTTTATGGCTATGTTCAGTCCAAGCGATCATCAAGAGAAGAAATAGGTACGTTAGTGCTGGACGATGGCAATACGGCTTTGACTGCACCGGAAAAAGCCGGATGCGTTGCATTCATTCTTCTGCAGTGTTTATCGGCGCGATTCAGGTAACTGTTTAGAAACTCACGAGTGCAGAGCACCTCCCTTCAGCTCGGTGGAGGTTAATCAGGAAATGGTCACCACAGTTCTGTCGCAGCTGGATAAAACTAAGTCAGCTGGCCCCGACGGCATACATCCGGCTATTCTTCAACCGCTCGCGAATATAGTTAGCCTTGCAATCAGAAATCTTTTCGAAGCTACCTTACTCCAGGGTATACTACCGGATGATTGGAAACGAGCGGCGGTAATAGCCATATACAAAAAGGGTCCCATTTCGGATGTACGCAACTACAGGCCAGTAAGCCTGACAAGCATTCTTTGCAAGTGCTTGGAAAAAATCATTTGGCACCAGGTATGTAAACATTTGGTAGCCAATTCCTTACTATCCGATGCCCAGCACGGATTCTGGAAAGGAAGGTCCTGCCTAACCGATCTTCTAAGCTTTCTGGACGAAGTGACATTACGCCTCGATGAAGGGAGAGTAGTCGAAGTCTGCTATCTTGATTTTCAAAAGGCATTTGACTCGGTTAACCATAGGTACCTTCTGCACAAACTAAGTATGTGTGGCGTCACAGGTGACTTACATCGATGGTTAGACAGCTTCTTAACTAATCGCACTAACTATGTTAGAATTGCAGGGGAGTGCTCGCAGGAATCACTGATTCTCAGTGGAGTGCCTCAGGGCTCGGTGCTTGGTCCATTACTTTTTTTTATTTTTGTAAACGACCTGGCAGCGTGCTTGAGTTAATGCTGCTTCCTTTTCGCTGATGATGTTGAGATCCTAAGAACCGACAGTAGAGATACGCTTATCTCGGATTTAGTAAAAGTAATCGAGTGGACAAAGACCTGGGACTTGCCACTAAACCTGGGGAAGAGCTGTCTTTTGAAGACTGATTTAGCGACAACCCAACTAGAAGTTGGTGATGGAACTATCAGATTAGCGGCTGCTAAGAAAGTGAAGGATCTTGGCATTACTATAACGGGCGATTTTAAATGGGCTACTTAATGTGCCGAAGCTGCAAACAAGACTCGCAGAGAATTGTTCGGACTTCGCTCAGAGTTATCTTGCCGAAAATCTTCAATTTTCATCACCTTATACAGAGTAGTCGTGCGGACTCACTTGGAGTACTGCGTTCAATCCTGAGCACCGTACTTAAAAAAGGATATAGCTTGTTTCGAAAGGGTCCAGAGCCTTGCGACTAGAGGCGACTTATGAGGCTAGACTCAAGGACCTCGGTTTGTTCTCACTGAAGAGACAGCGGCTGGGAGGTGACCTAATAGAAGCCTTCAAAATTCTGAAGGGTCCTACGGGTGATAATATTACTGAAATCCTTAAACTTGCACCTAAAGCAGCTACAAGGGGTAATTCCATGAAACTTTTAAACTTTGCTGGCACGTGAGCACTTCTTCAGCAACCATGTGGTCAACTTCTGAAACAAGCTCCCAGATTGTATTGTAAGCCTCCCAAATGTGTTGAGCTTTAAGAGGGAATCAGACGTTAAATAGTCTATCATATTTCCGCAAATTGTCTAATAAAAAACTTTAAAAAACAAAAAAAACGTATTTTTACATTTTTCCATATCTGTCTAGGACTGGACAACCTGACAGTAAATTAGCCCACATGCAGTCTATGACTGTGTTTCACTTTACCTCAACTAGGCTAGTTATTTTATACACCACACATGGTTCACGCATATTATTGCATTGATTCCTCAATAGCTGACCTCTCACCGTGCTGGTAAAGAGAAACCCAAACTTACTTTCCAGATATTTGGAAACTCGAACGTGTGAGAAGTACGAACTGTATACTCGATATCGAAGTGCCGAGTGCTCAACCGCATACCGTCGAAGGAAATCTGGGCGCGTGATTGTCTTTCAGCAACCATCAGCTCTGTGCAACTTGAACTTGAACTTGAACTCAAAAAACTGGAACCAAATTGAAATAAGTTCCCAAGTGAATCGAAAGCCATGTACATGTTTATGCAGTATAAAACTGGGTCATTTGCGAGGTTTCCTTTACCGAAGTTATTTAGTTCATAAGCTCCAATTTAAAAACTGCTCTAACGACAAGTATCGCACGTGTCGCCGTTCATCACGCATGTTACACAGTGACCTGGCAAATGTGATACTGCTGACAGAAGATTGGACAAAGGCAACACTATAGGTGCCTTAAAACCAGTTTGCTTTCGGCAGGTAGAGCTGCTGATTTCATGGTCCACCTGAAGTGTTGAAAGTATATTTTAAACTTTGATTGTTATGTGCCTATATTTTAATAACAATGAAGAATCTGGATTCTTAGTTAAAATAAACAGTTCAAAGTTGTTATCAACCCCGTTTTTGCAATTCATGCGATAATATCGTTGTTCTTTCTTTCACATGCGTAACACCAACTTTGAGTCAAACATCGCCCGACAATTACGCCCGCCACACGTTGGGATCACATAAATCCAAACATCGCAATCACTAGATTAATGGAAAATTACAAAGACGATTCACTAACTTTGTTGCTCTAAGATAGATTTTATCAAAGAGTCCGATATTTTGTCGCAGCCAAGGAGCTCAGAACTCTATCACATACTCCATCGTTGGTTAAGGTAGACATTTATAATCCTCCTCATCGTTACCTGCGAGATTCTTCTAAATATTCGTCCTATGATAACTAACAGTATGTTAGCCAGTGGGTAAATATTCTAGCAGTGCACTGTGCTCTTCCGTTTTCACTAATCCATACAGCAAGATCATTTGAGACAATCTCGGTGTCAAGTTTTCAGTTCTCAATCCATATGTTTAAGGAAGGTTATCGCGAAGTCAGAGCATCTTACTTCTGAATATTTTGAATTTTATATAATTCATTAGCGTCCAACTTGACACGTTCTATGAATCAATTTGCATTTTTCTTACAATAATAAATCCATCAACTTATATATATATATATATATATATATATATAGCGCATAAAGCGAAACATACATAGTCGGATAGGTCAGACTTTATTCAAATCATGAACAATAACTGTCAATATTACATCAAAAAAGTACACTAACTTTTTCAATCATTCCTTTTCTACGAATCCATCAAATTCCTCGTCAGCGGTGTCAGAATTTAACAGTTGTGCGATAGTGGCATCAAGCTCGCCCGGACTTCTCTCGTCATCATCCGATTCAGTCTCATTGCTGTTGCTTGGCTGTTCATCAATGACTCCAGCCTTAGTGGAAGCTCGGACAACAGTAGAGACCTATACTTTAGCTCAGGCGTCGACGATTTATTTGCAGACAGTGGCAAAACTAGCATTGCGTTGCCTACCTGTCTTGGTAAATGTGCGCTCACCTTCTGTCATCCATTGCTACCATGCGGCTCGCAAGTTAGCCTTGAACGCCCTATTGACTCCAATATCTAGCGGTTTGAGTTCTTTGGTTAATCGTCAAGGAATATTGGTCAGCTCCGAATTGGTTTTCTTCACTTGACATTCGACAGTTTCAGTGAGATGAGCGCGCGTAGATTCGTAGATCAATAAGGCCGTAGAAGTGTGGAAAAAATCCATCCGGCCTCCTGACATAAACTTCTATCAGCCACTCGCTCATTTTCTCTTTGTCATTTAGCCTTTCAGATTGGCCTCAACAATAATTCCAACAGGAAACGTTTCGTTTGGCAAAGTCTTCCTCTTGAAAATGACCATGGATGGTAGTTTCTGACGATTAGCCTTGCAACCAAGAAAGACAGTGAAGAAAGATTTCTCATTCCCTTTGGTGCGTATAGGTACAGTAGACGTCACTTTTTTTCTACGGTACGTTTCATGGGGGTGTCAATGGTGAGAGTCACATCATCCATGTTTGTGATGTGGTCGAAATGGATATTCTTTCCTATAATCTTGTCCCTGCAGTAAGTGCGGAAGATAGATGATTTCTCATTGTAATCCTTTGGCAGTTGTTGCGAAGTGGCAGTTCTTGTGCGGATAGAGAGATGACGCCTTTTCATAAAACGGAAGCACCAAAATGACCTCCTTGAAATTCGTCTATCTTCATATAACGTGCCATCGCTTTTGCCTCAAGTCGAATGAAGATTGTAGAGACACTTCTACCTGCTCTCCTCTGTTCAGTAATCCACTATTTCATGTTGTCCTCTAATTGTGGCCATCTTGCCTTGTTCAATCGGAAACTCTTCTTCGTCTTATTTAGTTGACGTAGGTCATCATCTTGTTTCCTTAACTTCCGTACCATTGATTCATTAATGTTGAATTGTTTCGCAGCTGCTCTACTCCCATGTTGTTCTGCATTGTGAGCGTGTCTCTTAACAGGTGCCATTTTCGGGTCTGTGATTTAAGCGCCATATGTACCAGGAAAAGTGGTTTCGGTAAGTGAAAGAGTTTCATTTTAATCGCTGAATAGTTCCATGATTATATGTTGTTGACTGTTCGACTCTGACATCAGAACAAATATGTGTAGACAGTATAGAAAGCCGACTCCACGACCATCAGTGATTATTCTTTTACAATCAAGGGGAGTGAAATCATCACTTACCAAAGTCGTAATAAAACATTTTGACAGATTTTTCAGCGCAGTGGGAACATAAACTATTCATACATGAGGCGCACCGAAATATAAAGCTCACTGCCGATTTAGTGTATTATGTGCGCCTCATAGTCCGAAAAATACGGTATATTGGGAAATATTAGTTGGGATGTAGGTCATTGTATATAAACGGGATGTATGCTTGAATTATTATGCATAAATATATCTAATTTGTTCCTGAAAATGCTTCCACTAGATACATCGTACGTCGTCTTAGGGTACGGAGTTCCATACGAAACAAACGCGGACCGATTTAATAACTGAGCTCAGTTTGGGTGAGAATATGGAATATAGAATGCCAAAGGGTGAGTAATTGTGGTATGGCTCGACCTGAGACTAAATTAATGCCTGAAGAAGCAAATGGTGAAGAGGTTGTAATAATGCTGCTCTACAGCATTTGATGAGCTCAGGTGGATTTCAGTTGTGACGAGGGGCTTGTCGTCCGATAAGCTGTCGATTCAATTTTCGAGCTATTCAGGATGAGTGGGAGTATCTAGATATTCAATGTTCGGCAACCGCACGATATTTTCAATTACATTCAGTAAAATCCCGTGGAACAATTTTTTACAATTACTCTAACACTGATTGGAGAAGTAGTGTTACTCTGAATAGATTCGAAACACAAAATCACCGCTCACGTTTAACACCTATTGGCTATGAGTTTTATCTGATAGAGTTTACTTAATTTCAATGTGAATTTCGCAGGAAAGGTCAACCATCGACATGATTTTCTGTCTTCTCATGCCATTATACGCTGTTTTTATTGATTCGGCTACATCACATGAGAGGGTCTTTCCAAGATGCCTTATCTTTTTGGCTGCCTATTAAGACTGCTCAAACTCATTATTTCTTTCTACCACGGTTCAAAGGGCTCAGTTCGTTTTAACGGTTGCAGTTTCAAAAGCCTTTAAAATTCGTCAAGGTGTCAAAAACGATGCATCTTTGCTTATTAGCAATTACATTGTTCTACTTCCGTAATACGCTATTATGATGTGAACAGAAGTATTTACGTAGAGACGTGTTCTCAACCTTTCTAACCGAAACAGCCTGAGAGCACAAACCAAAAAGCTGAATGTGCTAATCCGTAAACTGCTGTTTGCCGACCATGTAGCCTTTATTGCTTACTCCCAAGAAAACCTTTAATCGCTAAGAGTCTGTTTTTCGTCGGCATTCAAATCCTTGGGTTAAAAATCATCATGAGATAGACTGAAGTGCTAGGTCAAGGGATTAAGTTGGCTCCCATCATCTTTGTTGAAAACTGTCATCACATCATTTCACATAAATCGTTAAACCACTACGGTCAACCTATCGATAAACACAGATAATGATGAGCAGATTGATCGAGCAGCAACCATCCACTCCCGGTTAATATGTTCTGTCTTGAGAAACCGTGAGTTGACTGTAATTCAAAGATGGTGGTACACTGCGTGTTTACTAAACGCTTCACTGTACGGCAGTGGAAAATGTATCACTCACGCAAAACACGAACAGAATTTAAATGATTTTCATTAAAGTTGTATCCGTCGCATCTTTACAAATGGTGGATCGATGAATCAGCAAATGCTGCAGTGATTTCTGAAAATGGCTTACAGATCATGTTAACTCCACTACGGAACTGCCGCCTATGCTTGCTGAGACATGTGCACAAGATATGATTTGTCGTACAGAGAGGTGATTCGCGTACAGGACCTCTGGGCGGGCTTCACAAATACGTTTACGTAAGAGATATGAAAGCTGTTGCCATTGACTATTTGAGTTAGGAAGCATTTGCGCGCTCTTGATACACTGTGTAAAACGTCATTCGCAAAACGTTATTCACATATTGTTCTCCGCTTCTGAGTGTCAAAGTGTAAATGCCGCCGATTGTCTGAGTAATACAAATCGCTGTGAGCGGTACAAGAGATTTCTCTTCGTGAAGCGGACTGTTCAGTCTAAAGTGATGCATAAAACATACACGGCCGACATCAACCGAAATGAGCCTACATTAGAAACACAAATACACCTTCTCGAACTATTTCATCTTATTATCATATTTGCCACAGACGATGACATTAGTCGCTTAATCTAATGTTGTGTAATCACAGAGGATTATAGGGGTGCAAAAACACATCTTTATTGGGTTAAAATTCGCGGGCTTGTTGCAAACATTTGTGTGTATCACTACAGGGAGTTTTGCTCGGGTTTTGAAAGACACTCATGGATGCTGTTTAAATCAGCTTGGATGCGATATTTCGCTCTGTTTTGTCTCGAGAATTTTACCAATCGTTTGCTAAGCGTGTGGCTGATTTAATTTAGTTTCATTTTTTTCAATTTGAATGATTGAGAGGATCTTAGTCGTTTTCTCAATATAGCTCGACGTAGTTTTCTAAATCTTTCTTGATTATATGATTTTGCCCATGCTATTCAAGCATTATTTCACAAATTTATGTATTCAGGCTTATTGAAAATTTATTCATTGCGTATGCCCATCGTTTATACATGAAACAAATCTGTATGCTTTTCCATATCCCCATTAAGATTCCATTCAAATTAGTATCCAATACACTGTACCAAAGTATCAAGTCTCACTGAAACTGATCCCACTTTCTGCACCTGACGTCGTCAAACAGCAAGAAACTGATAGTGGTGTGTAAGTGATGGGGATGTGAGCAACACATTACTTTTTGGTCATCCATAAGCGCATTTACTGTTCGACCAATAAACATTTTGTGATTTTGTGTTTGCACATCGTGGTTCGTTATACGAACCCTATGCAACAGTGGCATAGAATTATGACTTCGTTTAACACTTTACCACTTTTTTAAGGCTCACTGAACGTGAGCTTACTGTATCCACCTGACGACGGTAAACAGCCAGTAACCGGCAGTGGTGTTTAAAAGATGGGGTTGTGACAACACATTGCTATACTTATATTCTCTTATTTCCATCGTTGACTGGACCTTAGCCGGTTTTTCATTATACCTCAACGCTGTTTTCCATTTTTTTGGTTACATGATTTATATAATTAGGCTAATTGAAATTACATTGTTGTGTATGCCGGTTGACAATACGCGAAATACATCTGTAGGCTTTTCCATATTCTCATGGAGACTTCATTCAAATAATCATCTAATCAAAATGTTAGATGACTCTACAATAATTTCTACTTCCCATACATCAACGAACTACAAAGCTCAACAATACAAGGCCTATTTCACTCAATCGGTATCAGACTATACAATATTTGAGAACAAAGAAACCACCAGGTTTAGTTTTTTTTCCATTGTGTCTCACGACCTTTATCTTTTTCGTTGCCAAATTCTTAATACTATTCAAAGAAGCACAATGGGCGGCACAATGGAAGGATTATATGCACTTTTTTATTTAAAGTCGGAAATTGATTATTATTTCATCATATCTCGTACTGTTTCAATGTCGTCAATCAAGTCATTGAAACAATGAGATTGGTATTACAGCTGGAAAAATGATATAAAAAATATACGGGTAATCAATTTCGATGTGGTTGATATTTGGAACAGAATCGTGAGCAGCGTTGGACTCATTGCCGTGCGACCTTAATTTTGAACATTCGCCATCTGCCAGGAAAGAGTTATTAAAATCAAGTGCCAGGAAAACAAATCCAACGTAAACCACATTTATTTATGTGCAAGCTTGTTTTACTTGAAACAATGTACCCCAGTGTTTTGTAAAATCAAAAAAACAGATTATCAACAGAAGCCTTGATTTCGTTTTGACCCTTAACCCGTGTATTGAGGAAAACTATAAATTTTGACCCTATGTATGTATATTTGTCATCCCACCAATCAAAAACAAGTTTTGGTCTTTGGATATTTGCCTGATTACTTAACTGCTCAGTAAGAATTCAAGGATTCAAGGATTTATGGTTAAAAAATCCTAATACTTTACAACACCACAGTATTAGGGTATGATTAAAAACATGAAAAATACAATAGCATAGAAGCAATAGTGAATATCAAAAGCAAGCCTCACGGATGTTATTCTTTTGCACATGTGAGTCCAAGTTCGCCTCAAACGCCGCCAGGTAAGGAGAGTCCACCACATTTTGGGATAGGTAATTCGAAAGAAATATAGCACGTATGGCGAAAAGCTGGCGCCGACATTCACTACGGAAAATTGAAACGTAAATGTATAAGGTATTTCCGCGTGTCACTTACCGATCACACACATTTAGCAAGTGTTTTAGTGGATTTTCTCCGGTAAACACAATTCTATAAGTCAGAATAATATCGCGTCGTATCGTCCTTTGGGTAGAGTCACATAGACTAACACGTCGCAATATTTCGGTGTACGGAATATTGCGAAGACCCATCAGTAAATTCGTTGCTTTATGACAAATTTTATCGTAGACAGCAATGACTTTTCGCAGCAAAGAAGCCTAGACCTCTACCGCATGCTCCATTGTAGGGCAAAGGTAGACAACCATTATCCTTGGTAACGTTACAAGAGAGAATCTTCCAAAAATTCTTCGAGAGAGACCTAACAATTTGTTTGCCCGTCGATATACGTTCTGGCAGTGCGCTGTGCTGTTCAGGTCTCCGCTAATCCACCCTCTATATCTTTTTCTAACGAGCTCCATGATAGGTTTTCCGTTCCCGATAGATATGTCCGAGGAAAATTCTTTTCAAGATGGATCATCTTGGATTTCTGTATATTGAATCACATATCATTCGTGACCGCCCAATTCGACACGCTGTCTTCATTCATTTGCAGTTTCTCACAATGCTCTGAATAACTTATTGGCGTCCAAATATTCATATCATCCGCGAACAGGACCATTTTGGACAATATAAGGGGAGGGTAGATCATTTATGTACAGCGGGAAGAGGAGCTCGTCTAGCACAGATTCTCGTATGACTCCACTGGTGGTTTTGAACGTTTGGGACAGCTCTCATTTAAGTTCAACTCAAACGCATCAGTGCTTGGACCAATTCTTTTCCTGCTGTATGTGAACGATTTAACAACACTTGTTCGCTGCATTATCTCGCAATTTGTAGATCCCATTAAGCTGTGGACGGAAGTACACATAACTGAGAATTGCAGACAGTTTCTGATAGAGCTTGATGCCTTACAGGACTGGTCAGTTAAAAATGAACTAACTTTCATTTCAAGAAAATGCTAGGTATTTACCGCAAAAAGACATTTTGACTTCGCTTGCACACTTGGTTGCCATATTCTTGAAAGCACTGACAAAGAGAACGATTTGGGTGTGTGTGAGCAACACTTCATAACCGACACATAACTTCACAGCAACTTATGAAAAGACGTCAAGAATACTGCTTTTGCCTACACGTTTATTCGGGAGTTTCAGGAAGCGAACTGATCATCGAGTAATTAATATGTACTTGATTCCAAACATGTAGTATGCTGTTAAGGCTTATTCATCCTGGCTACAGAAGTACATCAGCCTCTTGCATAGAATATATCTTCAGACCTACAAGCTCGTATGTGGTTCAAAGCACAAAACATATGTAGTTCGTATTGGATACCCCAAACCAATCCTTTAATAAAATTTTCATATGACTGTCACCCCGAAACAACCGGAGTCATGACTACACAGTACATATTTCTCGCTCGAAACTGAACTGACGTAGGGATTTTGTTCTGCACGTGTATGCTAATACTTATATATTCTACAACGATAAAGCTCCGAACTTAGAACCCATACATCGAAGTAAACTAAACATATTGTCCCCATGGACTTACATGTTATTTCCTACCGATTGAAAACAGTTTATGCAATAAATATTTTTACATGATTCCTGAAGTTCTCAGTAGTTAAACAAATGCAGTTTAACCATCTATGTTATTCGTAATTCCCATATTAATCTGTTATTTTTCTAAAGCTATATGCTTTTACACCAATAAATTGAAGTGAATTGAATTCCATGCGATTGAGGTCAAAAAGGCATCAAGACATCTCTTGAAGATCCACTCATTTGGTGAGATTACCACATTTTCGGGCGGATTGTTCCAAGTAAGACAAACTCACACGGCAATAAATGTCTTCTACATTTGAGTCGACTTCCTGACATTTGATTGTGTAAACTTTTTTGGCAGATGGCGGAAGTTCACTATTAAGGTCGCATGGCAATGAGTCTAACACTGCTCACGATTCTGTTTGAAATATCAATCACATCGAACTTCATTACTCAATATTTTTCAATTCTCCTCTCCCGCTGTAATGCAAATCTCATTGTTTCCATTATGTGATTACCCACATTGAAACACTAACAGATATGATGGAATTATCAATATCAGACAGAAATGCCTGTGTGTACATGAAACACGGATGTGAGACCATTGTGTGTTTGAATGATGTTGGAATTTGGCACCAGAAAAGCTAAATGTCCTGAGACAAAAACAAAAAAAATCAAACCTGGTGGTCGTTTTTTTCAAAAATTGTCTAGTCGATAGCGATTGAGTGAAATAGGCCTGGCATTTTTAGGCTCTATAGTGTTTGAATTTATGAGAAGTAGCAAGGAATAGCAGGCTAATCTAACATTTGGTTAAGATGAAAATTTGAATGAAATCTTCATGAAAATATGGATCAGCCTACAGATATTTTGTATATATTTACAACGGACATACACAACAAATGAATTTTCAATAAGTCTAATTCTATAGATTTGTGAACGAATGCTTATAACACATGAACACAAACGATTAAGAAAACATCTGTGCTATATTAAAAAACCGGATAAGTTCCTGTGAATGATGGAAATGCGACAATAATACCGTATTAAATAAGCTACGCGCGTAGCAAACAATTTTTAAATGTCTTGAAACAAAAGAAAGAGGGATATCGCATCTAGACTGTTTTAAACAGCTTCCGAAAGCATATTCCAAAACCGAAGCAAAACTTACCCAAATGATATATACAAATTTTCCGAAAAACCCGCAATGTAAACACAGTAATGATGTGTTGTTGCACCCCTTTAATCCTCTCCAATTACACAACAATAAATGAATTGATACAGGTCGCTGTCCGTGGTAAATATGATCTTTAGAAGAAGAATTCAAATAGGCGGATTAGTGTTTTTATATCAGCCGTGTATGTTTAATGCACCACTTCCTAACAGATGACCAAAAGTCAGATTTACGAGGGAAAATCTCTTCCGTAGCGCCCACAGCGATTGTTAGTACACAGTCAATCGACAGTCAATTAGGAAAGACGTTTTATACAGTATATCAAAAGTAAGCAAGTGCTACCTAACTCTATGATCAATGACAACATCCTTCATATCTCTTTCGTAAAAGTATTTGTGCAGCCTACCCAAAGGACGTATACAGGAATCAGCTCTCCATACTACTAATCATCTTCTGTACACGTGACCGAGGTAGCGTAGGCGCAAGTGTCTTACTGGGTTGTTTGATCAAGTTATGTGAAAAGATGTACCTGATCGTGCTGACAGTTTTTAAAAGTGATGATGGAAGGCGATACAATCCTTTCATCAAGGATTTCGGCGTGTCTCATGCTGATTCCAGATCAAAGTAAAGTAAATATGTTAGCGACATTAACGCGGAAGTGTGATATATCAAGACTAAGTTTATGACCTTGACTCAAAAGACTGGAACCAAATTGAAATAAGTTCCTAAGTGAATCGGAAGCCATGTACATGTTTATGCAGTTTAAAACTTAGTCATTCGCAAGGTTTTTATTACCGGAGTTATTTTCTTCATAAGCTTCGATTTAAAAACTGCTCCAACGACAAGTATCTCACGTGTCGCCGTCCATCACGCATGTTACTCATTGACCTGGCAAATGTGATAAAGCTGACAGAAGATTGGACAAAGGCAACTGACAGGTGCCTAAAAACCAGTTTGCTGTTGGCAGGTAGAGCTGCTAATTCCATGGTCCACCTCGAGTGTTGAAAGTATAGTTTGAACTTGAATTGTTGTGTGCCTATATTTTATTAACAATAAAAAATCTGGATTCCTAGTTAAGATAAAAAGTTTGAAGTTATAATCCACCCCGTTTTGGCAATTCCTGTGATAATATTGTCGTTCTAGATAATCAACATCGCTGTTTTGTTAGTATAAATTGCTGTCGTAAGAACGGAACAGTTGCTGCATAAACAGCTACATGTGTTTCATCATATTACTTCAATTCGTCATACATCTCAACACAGAGGAGACTTAATTTCTTTTGTGTGGATAATAGCACCTAATGTTGCAGATATTAAATGACTAGAAATCATCGCCTGGGTCTGCTTTTGGATGAACAGATGTTCCGAACTCACTGGTGGGCTCCACTCTGCATTAAATTACCATATTTTATTCAATAAGTTGCCGTCTTGACAAGGATTCGTATCTCCGTATAGTGTATGAAAATCGATACAACTCAAAAACACGAATGCATTCTTGAACCATTTAAAATATTGATAACAAAAAGACATCAGCTTTGGAATCGGAAAAGAAGAAATTCCGGAACGTGTTTCCAGTTTTTCGAACCGAAACCTCGAACATTAGAGTCGAAATTCAAACAAGCCTAATTAACAACGAGGCAAAAGTGATTCCTTTCAAGAGCGTACCTCTTAGACACTGCTTATCTGGAAAAGAATCCATATTTCTGATAATTTAGGTGCTTTCATGAGCCTCGACTGAATGAAGTTGCGTTTATTCTGCAAAGCAGTCTACTTAATTCTGGATTTTCATACTGGAGTTAAAGCATATGATTACTTTCCGGTGAACAACATATGTTTGGGAGCAAAAACATATTTATTGTACTACTCACGAAACCAAAAAAAGGCAGAGAGTCCAACACTTACCATTTAATGATTTGTTAACATCAAAAGCTCCAGTAGACTAGACTCTACAACACAAAACTGATTTATAAAACAAGGATCGATTTCATCACAATTTGCCAACCTAATGTTGTTGTGCCATTTGAGCAAGACACCACAACCGAGCTCAGCAAACAACTCCACCAGATTCCGCTCCCGAAAACTCAGAACTACTTGAAAACTGGGTAAGCTAAGTAACGGAAGCCAGAGCTTCTGTGTTGAGTAAGGTTTTACATGAGAAACGGTCAGCGTTCTTGGATTTCAAACGAACATCAACAAGGGATCAGCACAATGCTTGGAAATGCGCAAAGAACTATTAGGCTACTGAGCTACAGGGCTGTGAAAAGATATTGTCCTCTTTAATAAAATCTATCACATATCAGCAGAAATATTTACGCGAATTCGCAAAATTCTGTACACCAGGATATTGCGTCTTCAGGGGCCATTTGATTTTTTAATTAAAGAATGATTCTACGCGATATTATTCAGCGGTATAGAATTGTCTTGCTAATTAGGGACATCCACTAAATCACTTTTTTCTTGTATGTAATGAGAATGTGTCACGCTAACATAACTTATTTGTTAACGCCTCATGTTCTTATATTAAATATCAGTGCCATACTTTCGCCGTACGTGCTTTATTTCTTTCGAATTCCCCACTTCTCCTTGTCTGGCTATGTTTAGGGCGAAATTGGACTTACATAAGCTAAAGAAGATCCGTGAGCCTAGCATTTGATTTTCTCTATTCCTTTTATACCATTGTATTTTTACATTTTTATTCATACCGTTCTCATGTGATAATGTAAAGTATCCACTTTTTAGCCATAAATCCTTGAATGAAATTCATTGTGTAAAGCTCTCTTAGAGAAAACAAACATTTTTTTACTCATATCAATATCACAACTCACTATTTTATGAATACCGGTCTTCATTTGATGTGACATCCCAATTAATTCGAAGAAGTCCGAAAAAAGTAACTTGTTAAGACAGTTTTCGTTGTTCTATTCAATTTTCAGTACAAGAGCTACCCTTTATATTGTGCCGTGACTGATTATGAGAATCGGTTAAGAATAAACACGATTTATCAAGCTGCACTAGAATTACAAATTAAGAAAGCAATCAAATTTAAACGCCGTTTAAATTATCACTCAGATGGCAAAGTGGTGTGAGTTGTGCTTTGGTTGTTTATGACGGTTGCTGGAGTAGTTTGTTTCTGGGAACCAAGCTTCTTCAAAATCCAGTTCAAATCATTACTCATTCCTTTCATGGTTTTACGGAAATCTTTCAGTTTGTGTCTGATACGCCTCGCGAATCTCCCCTTGTTTGTTAAAATGTTTTCGCATGGTTTCTCGGTCGCCTTTTTGTTTTCATGATCCGGGCCGCGGGATTCAATCACAGAAAGCATTTTTTCGGCCTCTTTTGGATCTGAAATATCAATAGCTCATTGATTATTTATTTCTATCACGATTTATTTAAGGAAAACTTCATGTGGTCCTTGAATTCACAACTACGTAACCATTAACAACAGCTCAGTCTTTATGATTCCGTCCTGTTACACACAAACTTGCATAGATTAATTACATACAAACTAATAAAAGGAGAGGAAAAAGGAAAATTTTTATTAGCAGATTTTTGAGATTCTACCTGAACAGAGTGCTAGAGTGTTTACTTATGAGGAGTTTTTCAGCTTTACTTTATTATTCTACAAAAATCTTAGGAACGAAAGTAACATAAAAGTCCCTTGTAATTAATAGATATTTCTTTCGGCGTTTCATATTGCTCGTTCAATGTTGGAAACAGCTTTTTGAAGATTCCAGAATTTACGTCTAAGTTCGAATTATTCATGCAATGAAAAATGACGAGAGCCAGCCTAGGCATTCTGCTGGTTTAGAAAAATAAGCGAGATCGCAGCCAATAGATTGATGGAAGCATGAAGAGGTGTATTAAGCATGCTGCACACTAAATTAAATTGTGCTTTAACCAATGTGAACATCATTTCCCTTTGATATTCTATGTGATCATCTTGCAACCAGAAAGATTCTTTTAGTCAAGCAGGTCTATAAATAAATAATTTCAAGTGTACGGAGCACAGCAGATTCTGGGATGTGCAACATTGGGATACACTAGACATACTTCAGAGGTGAGAATTGCATCAGGGAGGCGCTTCGAAAGACATGTAAAATCTCACCTTCCAGCACAACAAAAGAGTAGGAAGTGACAACACACCAGACCAGTACGTCTCGTTAAATTAATAATTCAGTTTTTCAAGGGATTGTTTGAGACCGATTTTGGGTGTTTTTGTTCGTTGTGACACCCTTGATCTGGCGAAGCTTCTAAGTCAGAAGATAAACGTTATCAATAAACTACTCGCAAGAAATGATTACAAACATTCTTTTTATTCGGCATGTCACTACTTTTGGAATTCTATCTGAAACTGTTCAGTATTCAGCAGTGGAAGAACGGTGCATAACACAGATAACAATCGTAAAAATGGAATCTACTTGATTCGTGCAAAAGTTCTTTTTACAGCAACAGATTAAATATTTACTCAAAACCGCCTGTGTAAACCTTCACGTAAATTTGAATTAATTTATTGTTCCCCCAACACTTGAGGCAGATTTCACGAAGCATTAGTGAGTGATATATTTTAGTGTCTCATTTTATTGTTATTGACCTCCTTCGTTGGATATCAACCATAGAACAAAGAACAACAGCAAAGTTCAAATTATACGTTATTTCTATTTTTATCACATCATTTTGTGCAAAGACTAGGCATGAAATGCGATATTGTGAAATATGCAACCGGGACTATATGAAAGCGTCCGTTTATAGTATGTCGTTTAATGGTAAATGAATATTGCGTCAACTCAATCAAGACCGAAGGCATACACTGTTCCAGCATCATTCTATTACGACGTTAGCATGGTCATCTAGGACGCGTTCCTTCTAATCTGTCGATTGTGCCTCCATTTATTTTTGAAGTTATACTTTTCAACCTCAAGCTCGTTAATACAATAGCCACACAACACAAAGTTAATTGTTAACACGACACAGAGTGAAACGCAGGGCGAACTTTTAGAATCAAATTCGTAACTCTACACTCATCATGTCTGCACCAGTGGTCACTATTATCTGTTCTGTCAATCGATCTTGTTCCCAGTATTTTTACTCAAGTCGCCACCACGCTTCGCTGGTTTTATCAAATTTGACGAATTGCATATAGCTCAACAGTGTCTGAAGTTGTCAACCTGTTTTTGGTTTAAAGGTTAGTCCCGATTGTAACTTGTGGTCAAATAAGAAAACACACAACACCTTCATGTTAAGGGCTAGCTGTAATAATCGCACTGTGAGGGTCCATTTCGGTCTACATTTGATCGTCTGTCTCACGTAATTTAACTTGGCTGATTTAATAAAGTAAATGTTTTCCGGTATTTCACGCTATGGGTCTCCATGTATACATTCAAGGAATCAAAATGTTTTTATACCGCGTCGTAAGTTAAATGTATCCCGCTTCTCCATAGCAGATGAATTGTTCGTCTGACGAAGTCTCTGGACATTGTAATGCAACCTGGTAGTTGGTTTGTTAGTGAACGGTATTCCTAATTTTCCAGATGTGAAAGCCTTTTGAAAAATTTGTTCAATCCCGGAGGAACACTGACAATGCGAATTTCAGAACATTCCTAAAAGAAAATGTGTTCTAAAAATGCAAACATTTTCCGTCTAGTCAATCTGGTTGACCTGGGTCAACGATGAGGCGTACTCAGTCGTCTACAGTGTACGTCACTACGTGTCATGAAGATTTAGCTAAATTATTTTAAGTACAGCTGATGCAGTAGTCATAAAAATATTCAAACTAAAATTATGCTTCCTTAACACTGTCAACACTACACCACTTGAACTAGTTTCAGAAGTATGACATAATAATGATTTTCCGTTTTTTACCATCCATCGAATATACTTTTAATTCTCTGAGGTTTTTATTGTAGAGTATGTATATAAAAAGATATCATGCGTTCTATTCAAGTGTTTTGTTCAAAATAATGTGTAAACATAATGATTCGACGCACAAATTCTATTTTAATCTGTTCATTTTTTCATCAATACGTCGTATGTAGCTGCCGAATTTGTGAATATGAATTACGCATTCAACCATACAGATTGACGTTTCACACATTCTTATTTCTAATTTACAATCTCTCCTGCGCGAAAGATTGCATTTGTTCAATTCGTATATCTATTTAATGCAATTATGATATTGACATCGATGCAAGCAAATAAGATAACAAACTCACCACAACAAACCATTCGGTAGCTGATGATCAAATCAGTTTCTTCACTTGCGTCTACTAATTGACTCGAGGCAGTATAATCACATATCTAAAACAAGAAGGTGTAAGTAAATTGTCAGTGAAAGTCAAACGAGTTCAATATTAAATTTCGGCATTTTATAAGGAACACTTAGGCGTTTTTGATGTGAAAACGTTGCTCGCATCTATCGACACTGTACAGAGCTTTTAGAGCTGCAAAATACGTGTCAAATGCAGGACGAACACAAAAGTATGAAACAATGTGAACTGACTGATAAGGACCAGTATAATTCAATTATTGGAATTGTGTTTGCAAACGAATTTCAAATTTTATTAATCCTCTGCGTTGCTAGCGGATGCCAAAATGCAAAGTCTTGACCATATTGAGTTATCGCTGATTAAATATATATATCTGAAATGTCGATGACACGTTCTCGATTTTGAAGAAAATAACCTAAAGGATGGTTACAGTCTATCAATAGCATTTTCATTGGAAATCATTTTACGAATAGTTGCAATAAACCAAACGCGCTCAGACTACCCAATTGCTGTTCACCGGCGATTGTATTATCCTGTATCTGTTTTCAAGAAGTGAACACTTTCTGCATTTTCAAGGAGGTTATTGAGATTTCTCCACTGCACAAACACTTTCACCAGCCAACTCTCAGATTGGTCCCGAAAAAACTTCAACCTTGGACCTTGTCTTAACGACTGTAGCAACCGCCGAAGAGGAAAGTTTGACCATGTGGTGATTGTCTTGGATTATGTAGGTAGTAAGGGTCGATTGAGCGAACAGACAAAAGTCTTACGAAAATTGCAATTTCAATCCTTAAATGCCAGTCTTCAGGATACACACTCTCATAAGTTTGGTTTCATGGATTCTGATAGATATTACAATGAATTTCTAATTTTTTGAATCGGAAGATTGAAGATAACTCGATTTTCATACCACATAAATGCAATCACAAATAACAGTTTGTTATCTGGTGTAGAAGTGAGAACATTTTATGTATAAAAAAAGAGTCTTGAAAAACTAGTGAGATTTTATTACGGACGCAAAATGTAAAAAATTCTCTAAGATACTGAATCACGTCACAAGTCTTGTACGGAAAGATCGTATGCAGTTGCAATGTTACCTGCTTCAGTGAATAGAAAGGAATCCTAAGCGAAGTGTACAGAATTCTGTGTTTCGAATGTGCGCATTAATATATCGGACAAACTGGATGATCATTAAAAACGAGGATGAATGAACAGAAACTGGCTACACGACGACATGACCACAAATCAGTAATATCGGTACACATGTATTCAGAAAAACACGAAATCAATTGATATTGAACAGAAAACCTCGTCGAAGGCGAAACTCCACCGATAAAGTTATCTTGTTCGAGGACGAAATCAACCATACCAGATCGGAGAACAATCATGATTCACAACTCTTAGGCTTATATAATTTTTGTAAATTGATATCAACAATATGGTAGTATACGAAAATTATTGTGCAAGATGTTTGTGACGACAGGTGAAATCTGAGTTGTATTAGCTTTTTCGCAAGATGTTTTACATTCGCGGTACAGAGACGTCCACAATATATATGAAAACACTCGACATTGAATTTACGAGTTAGAAAGAATTTGTTCTCAGCCGCTCACTTTAAAGGCGCTGCATAAAGCGCCAACTGGATGCGGTGGCTGATGAGATACTGCTCTTGGATGCTGAACGCACATAACGCCATGGGCATGGAACCGATGCCAATCAGCCAAGTACAGATTAAATCTGTGAGCTCCGCGGGATATATTGTTATCTCGGAATCTGAATCGTGAATCATTTTGAAAGCTGTGTATCATAAAAAAACATCATGCGCTGGTGATGTAAATCCATTGTCGACTTCGACCAAAGAAGGACAGCTGGAATACAGAAGTTTTGCAGACAGCATCGAATTGCTATTAACGAGCTACTCAATAAATCATACGTCAATAAGAGCCCCTAGTTAATAAACACTTTTCAGTGGTTTGTTTAGAAAATCAGAACATTGACCGACTTAAATTTAAGATTAATGTTCCCGAACGTGTACATGCTCCGCAACACATAGAAAGACTCGAAATAAATAATTACTACACGGGCAAGAATACGCTGATATATTGAAAATAAATAACAGAGAACCACAACACTCAATACCAGATAAAATAATAAAGCGCTTTTGAACCCATAGATTGATGGCCTCGCACCAACAATCCTGCGAGTACCTCTGTTTGTGAAAACCTGCTATAGAGAAAAAACCTATTTTAAGGACGTCAGCATATAGTTTATTAAATGGATGAGCGGAGTTTTAATTACAAACATTTTAGCGCTTAATTGATCGACATTATTCCGTGCCACATTTTCAAACACATTGATTCCAATTAGATAGATTAGTGATATATAATTACGATGTGTACTGGATTTCTACTTCACAATTGATCGATTTACAAATTCGCTCATTATGTTCAAGGCCGCACAACGATTTTGTTTTTCCGCTTCGAAAATAGCGTATACATCTCGTATCGACAACGACCTTGAGTTGAACAATTGATCTCGCGATTAAGTGCCTTTGTTTGCGAATGAAATTTGTTTAATATGGGTACGAGTAGCTCACCAGTTTATTCGCGCGATTCAACGGTCACCTGATTTGACTCGTTCCAATGGTTCATTTAATTTTTGTTTGTTGTTTCCATTTTATGGGTAAACAACCATTCTTTTAACTGAATTCAGGTGAAGTCTAAGTTTTTAGGAAAACAGTATCGTAGAATGTGGCGCTAATATAATATGTAAGACGATGAAAAGCGTTAATTGCGATGCACTTTCGAAGCGTTCTCCCTGAATACCTATTAGACTGCGATGTGATTTTGTATAATGTTTCAGAAGATATTACTCACGACGTGTTACACGAATATATCACCAAAAATATGCGACTGGAACAGCAACTCATTGGCTCTAATTAAAAATATTATTTCTTTGTAAATTATGAGAATGAACATCCAAACTCGTTTAGCTAATAATTGCACAAGATAAACCTTCACAACTCTATTGGTAAAAGCAGCCTCAGTAATAATATATCACATACGAAATAATACACATAATTAATCAGTCGCTTACCGTAGATTCTATTGTTGTTTTCCGAAATGTAAACATAACCAAGTAGAGACATTCCAATGAAAAACGTTTACTTAATTCTACACTGTACTTGCATGTTTTTTTGTTCCGTATATTCTAGAGAAAATTGAAACTGTCGCTTCGAATCTACTTCTTTCAACAGCAAAGATTCACGAATCTGAAATGTTGAATGACGTAATCAATTGTTTGGCTTCGACACAGTTGTAAAGTGGTAAAACGTTCTACTTGAAAGCCACCGATAAATAGGTTTTGTACGATGAACCACGAGGTTAAGATGACAGTCACAAATGAGGCTCACGAGGCGCTCTTAAACGATCAAAATATTGTGGTACTCACATCCGTAGCACTACCACGTCATAAAGTTTTTCTAGTCGTTCATCGTAACCAGTTGGAGACAGTAAGATTTCAGCAATACTGTTGTTCGAAAGAATTCACAAAGCGCATATATTAATGTTGCCCGGCTTGTGAAATTTGTCGGATCATATCATTATAAACTGAGTTCTACTTTATTACCTCATGTATTTATTATCAAAGTTTGTTAGCTAAATCGTTGAATAATAAGATGTCTATCTTGCAAATCACTAATCATGATAAAATAGGGAATATTGTGATTCTTACGAACCTTTGGAGTGTAGGTAAATCCATGACACCAGGTTCTCTTTTTACACACCTGCTGACACTGCTCGGGTTTGAAGACAGACTCCGAATTCGTGTTCCACCGAAACCGACTCTTCTCATGAATACTCCACGTGAATCTGTTCGTTGTACACTTTCTAAAAAACGTGTGCGGCGGGTACAGTGAGAAGCAAACTCCCGATTGAGCGGTCTTATCAATTGGTTTCACTGCCATGGCACCGAATAGTAAAGTCAATACGAGAAATTCTTGCATTTTACCCCAGCAGTTCAGCCAATTCAGAACCACTCGCGTTCAAATATCGAATGCTGTGTACCGTGTGAGGAGAACTCATTAGTCAATTATCTGATCTGTCTAAAACGTGAACTCATTGCAACGTTGCTATTATCCGAAATCAGTAGCGTGTGAAAGATTATGAATATCGACAAAACACACATCTGGTTATGAGGCGAATTCGGTCCTTTATATGAGGGTATTGCAGTGTTCATCGATTATCCCACGACCAATTATAACATTTTTGCTTTCTCAAACGATAGTTCAAGTATGTCCGGCTTCGTTATTTTTAATGGAATTGATCGTATTAAAGCGTTTTCTTCATTGTGCTTTATGCTCCAAAATGTGCGAATCGAACATTAGACGTGATTATTAGAGCGAACTATTGACTAACCCCTCATCGTAGCTTGTCTCATGGGATGTTAAGAGTTTGACGCAGTTGAGCGAATGGTTTATGATGCTACGCATAAAAGAACCTTCAATCTATTGTGTATAATTGTGATGCCTCGCTTGTTTAAATAGAGTTGGTCGTTGAATGACTGGCACTGTTGCTTGCACCGTGCTGTGTTCCGTGGACAAACAGTATTTACAACAAAACTGGTCAAATATCAAACATTTGGAATTTATTAAAATATTAGAATTGTACTCAATTTAAATCATGGAAACCCATTGATTTAAGCCTACAAGACCAGACATTTCCTATAGATACAATCATTGTTAATGTGTTTATAATTCATTTTTCGTTTATAAGAATTTAACTAATATAACTGCTGGCACACGAAATAAGTTACATTTATGTTAACGAAGTCAGATACAGTGCACGAATATCGAAAACTACATGAGGCTGATTTTGCCTCAACGCTCATCTTAAAAGATCCAAGTTTGAAAATTCGAAAACGTCATCGGTAAACGAAATGTAGTGTTGTGACGGCAATACACTAACACGTTTGAATACTCATATATGCATGTAAATCCACACACACCAACACAAACATACACACCACGACCAGTTTCATAAAGCTCGGACGCAGCAGTATGATCAGGGTTCTCATGCCTTTCAATATATTTTATTAATCTAACTCTTCCGATGCTTACGTTTTTATCAAGAATAAAGGGTAGCAATGCAGAAATGAGGTGATCTAAATTATGTTGGCTTAATATGCTATACACGGCTGATTTTGTAAATCATTTTGCTCAAAAACCAACTGCAATTTAACCCGGAGAACCGAGAATTAGATAATTTCATCAAACATTCTATCTTGAAATGAGGGATGGTTTGATAAATGTTCCGTATATTAAGGCGTGTGATCGCGTGGACAATGTTATACTTCTGAGGAAGCTGCACGATGTTGGTATTGATGGGGCCTACTTATCAGGTTGAGAATCAACCTTCTCGATCACAAGCAAACTGTAAGTATTGATGGCGTGATATCTGGGGGAATCGAAGACACCAGCGGTGTCTCACAAGGTTCGGTACTTGGTCCGGTTCGATTTTTGGTATACAACAACGACCTTCTCAAACTTGTCGCAGCTAAAATGGTGCAGTTTGCTGATCATTATACACTCTGGATGCGAATCATGTGAAGCGTGAAATGTTTGTGCTTACAAAGCAATTTGCATATATTGATAAATGGTCAGAGCGAAACAAGCTTCGATTCAACTTCAGAAATTGCAAAATGTAGCGAATAGGTAATGATTTTCAGTTCTCGCAAAAACTAGAATTAACAACTAAAGAAAACGGTTAATGCTTATGCTGCAACCGATTCTCAAAGTTCTTGTATTAAGGGATATAACGCAACGAAACGACCCACCAGCTGGCGACCATTGAACTTTCTGCTCAAGCTTGGTTAATTTGACTTCAAAATGATATTTCAAATCTTGATAGATTTATCATCGCAATAACAAACGTTACCGTCGTTTCCGCAAATCGTACGGCGTGAAGAGCTGTAATAGTCTAAATCCACAACTTTCTTTTAATAAAAATTCATTCGGATTTATAATATGAAGGAGCAGAACGCATTATCAATTGGAGCTTATCACGAGGTTTGAAGTGTTATACAGAACATCACCTTCCGACACAACATAAGAGCAGTAAGCGCCTGAAAGACTGATGAAGACAGTTATTCATGTTGAGTTAGAACGGTATGCAGTTCATCATTGTCTGTCAAACGAGCTCTGTGTAGCGGGGGCCCGAAGTGTAGCGGTTGCTACGAAATCGATTGATATATCACGAATTGTGTAGTGGTTGTTTGATTTAACTATATAAGATGGGTGTAGTGTTTCGTTATTTGTGCACTAAGTGCGTTTGTATAATCGTGAGTAAACGCGATAAACGTTGAACAGTTTAACCTTATGGATGAATCACGTGCGATGCTTACGTGACTGTGAGACGCCGAGGATACGTCGTTATTGTTGAACCGATGACCCGAAGGTTGCAATAATTGGTCAGGCGTTCATTAGTTTGCATGGTAGGTCCCTCTCTCTCATTCGCTAAATTATGATAATTAAATGTGAAATAGTACCTACACCAAACCATTCGCTAGGACTTATTTTCGAATATCCTGATTCGCGGCATGAACGTAGCCATTCAACTACATTTTTGAAATGTTCATTTTCGCCCTTATTGTGGACAATACTTTCTGTATCCACGTGTCATTTTCTGTTTCGAATGCGCTCACTAAAGCTATCGCAACTGCTCCCAGTGACACGAATTTCATTGGAATTTTGATACATTTGTTGCAAAATTATTGGACAATTAAAATTATTAACATGGATTCGTTTTTTGGTGGAATATTCAATATTTCATGGTGAATGTAATACTAAATCTTCATCGTCAACAAAACTCCTGAATTCTGAATTTTACTCGCTTCGTTTTACCATTCGAAAAAGTTGTAATTACAAAGTGGAACCAACAGCTATGATTGCCTTTTGATCTCCAGCAAATTCTGTTGGGAGATATGCAGCACGTGCAATCTTATTCAATCTATGCCTTACTAGTGAACTACGAAGCAAGCAATTAAATGATATTGTAAGGGTGAAGAATTTGGACAGCTTTATCGAAAGAAAAATGCATTTCCCGGCCAAACCACTATGTTATGCTTTGCACATGCAACAAGGGCACTCGATTCAACATTAACCCCGCATTTCCCACCGTCCCGATTCATTGCTGAGGTTAACATGTTAAACGTACCCACGAATACCACCACACAAGAGAATGCCAATCAGCCTGACGCTATTATACAAACCTAGGACAAAGAACAAGAATATGGGCTTATAGGCTGCTCACCAAAACAGTGAACACTGAAACGTGTCTCTATCCCGGTTCCATCTAATTTGTCAAACGATTTCGTGCCGACCGATCATCACATGACACGAAGGGTGGCGTTCTGTGCGGCACTAATGCAATTAAGCGACATCAATTCCTGCAACCCGACTTTCATTGAACGCATTTCGCAGCTAGTCTCGACCCAGTTAATTTTACCGTTTTGTTGTTAATATTTCCGTATAATGAATATTGTTGGTGGTAACTAAACAAAAAGTATTTTGAAAAAATTATTTCTGGAGGTCAAAATACTCATCACACGGTGAGCGATCATATAACACACGTCAAATTTGTTAAATACAATCTGCAACTCCAAAATGTCCGTATATCTTTATATCTACCTTTATTAATCAACTTAGCTTCATGATAAACTCAAAAAATGTGAAGTACTTTATTTAAAGTAAAACGCATCTCCTTTTTCTGTTATGAAAGATGCCCCGCTGATGGTTCGGTTAAAGAATACTTAGATTAATTAATCGAGATGTGAAATTTTAACAACTATAAAATTGATTTTTTTCATAAAACTTCCAAAGTTCCATGGATTTTGAATTCGTAATTAAAGTGGCATTCAGGTGTGAATTTGTTCGATACCGATGTCTTTAGGCTAACGGTACTAAATTTTTCCGTTTCTAAATTGGTAAGGGCATACAATTAAAACTGTTTTGTTGTGTAAGTTCAGGGTCATTTTCATTGATTTAATCGGCAGACTTAGTCTCTTTTGTGGATCGAACATCTAAAGGTTGGCTGTGTGAATCTGATTAACATTCTCACTGAACTCAATCTTACTGTTGGGTTAAAGAGAGGTTCAACAAGTAGGTGAGAGGCGTACACAAGGTAGAACCAGTACAAACGGATTCCGTTATTGAAGTCGTCATCTGAAAGATACAGTAAGCAGTAGTAGAAATTAGTATCAGTTGTTATTGGTTTCCTCCCGTCGAATTCGACCTGGGATGTTCATCAATATGGAATGCATTTTCATGTCCTACAGCTTTCAGAATAACCAACCAGTCCGATACAGAGGGTGTAATCTCTCCTGCAGCGCTCGCAACAATAGGCAAAACTCGGACTTTGGGCGACAGTTGCACACCAATCGAGCAATTTGCGTTCAACAGACAAGTTCTGTGCGAATCGAAGTTCTCGTCTACTCGCTACTTCATAAGTAGCTGAAGGGACTAAACTAAGCTCCAACTGATCGAACGGCGTATTGCCGCGAGGGTTATTACAACCCCAGGATAGTTCGAAGTAGAATACCATTTCGAAACGCTAAAATCTCACCGGAAGCACAGGGCCGGTTCCGAGGTTTTCACCTCTCATCAGCTATGCGTATCCGCTGGACACTTGGCGTTTCGAACTAGTAATTGTGTAGACGAATGGCGCAATGCGAATCGAAATTTTCGTCTACTCGCTACTTCATGGGTAGCTAAAGGGACTGAACTAAGCCCCCCCAACTGATCGAACGGCGTATTGCCGCGAGGGTTATTACAAAAACAGGATAGTTCGAAGTAGAATATCATATCGAAACGCTCAAATCTCACCGGAAGCACAGGATCGGTCTCGAGGTTTTTGCCCCACATCAGCTATGCGTATCCGCTGGACTCTTCGCGTTTCGAACTATTATTTGTGTAGACGGATGGCGCAATGCGAATCGAAATCCTCGTCTACTCGCTACTTTATAAGTAGCTGAAGGGACTAAACTGAGCCCCAACTGATCGAACGGCGTATTGGCGCGAGGGTTATTACAAAAACAGGATAGTTCGAAGTAGAATACCATATCGAAACGCTAAAATCGCACCGGAAGCACAGGACCGGTTTCTAGGTTTTAGCCTCTCATCAGCTATGCGTATCCGCTGGACTCTTCGCGTTTCGAACTAGTATTTGTGTAGACGGATGGCGCAATGCGAATCAAAATTCTCGTCTACTCGCTACTTTATGAGTAGCTGAAGGGACTAAACTAAGCCCCAACTGATCGAACGGCGTATTTCCGCGAGGGTTATTACAACCCTAGGATAGTTCGAAGTAGAATACCATATCGAAAAGCTCAAATCGCACCGGAAGCACAGGACCGGTTTCGAGGTTCTCACCTCTCATCAGCTATGCGTATCCGCTGGACTTTTCGCAGATACGCATAGCTCGGATTCAATGTCAAGAGCTTTTATATCTCTTATGCAAACGTCCTCGTAGCGAAATTGTGGACAAATTACAATAGGCCATTTTTAATACGACCATTTCCTATTTTTGAGACATGACCCAGCAACCGCTGTTGGCGGTGCTAGTAGAACGGTAAACATGCTCTGTAGATCAGGTTTCGAAATAATTTCAGCATATGTTACTTTTTCCAACGACGATACGTTCAAGATACGTTAACGCTTTGTTGATGGAAAGCATTCAGCTTCTGTTCGTGTCTGGCGCGTGTGCTCCAGGTTTACGCGCCCTACAGTGAAACATTTAGTACGCACGCGTTGTGCACCGTCATCTTTGTCTTTACACTCAAATTGCAATAACCCCTAACACGAGAGTTTAATCGGGAGAAAATAACCACTGCTTTGCTAATCCACTTATCAATCTTTCTGGCTAGCGAAAGGTTATACACAATGGTTAAACCAGGATATGTGAGATGTTGTACTGGTTTTAGCTTAACGTATTTGACAGTGATGCTTCTATGGCTACAATAACTTGATGATGGACATTGGTCTTGCTGATGCTGATTGTTTTCTCAAATTATTTGCATGGCGACAAGAAACATTCCATTAGAGACTGAAGGTGTGATTGGAGTGATCAATAAAGTCTGTATCATCGGCAGATAGCAGGTCACGGATAAGCACGTCCCGTCTCGTAGTTTGAGCTCTCAAACGGTTCAAGTAAAAAAGCTTTTCATAATACGTACTTGATGCGAACCATGAAGATAACTGTTCATCTTCGGTCACCCTGGCTTCAGGAGGACATCAGCCTCTTGCAGATCAATTTATTATTGAACCACTAAGCTTGGCAACATTCAAAGAACAAGCATTACGAGATCGTATTGCAAGTCTCAATCTCACTGCCGCCGTCTTGAAGGCGATAGGATTCTCATGGTAAATATATTGTATACACAAACCATCCCCTGAATAAACCATTCACACGACCGTCATTCGGAAACACTTGGAGTTATGACTACACTGAACTTATTCCAGGCTTGAGCCTGAACTAACAGTGTATGTTTCAACCAGATTTTACTAACTTGTAATGTTGCACATTCACCCAACTTGGTTATATTTAAATCAAATTTGGACAAATTCTTGTTGACTCATCCAAACATTGAACTGATATATTCTACATCATTACAGCTTAAAAATTTGAAACCCATACAATGGAGTGAACTATACTCCTTGAGCCCATGAAATTATCTGCCATCCAACCGATTGAAAACAGTTTCTGCCTTATAGATTTTCAAACGATTCCTGAAATGGTCACTAAGTACACAAAAATATAGTTTATACTACGTATGTTATTTGTAATTCCCATATTATATATATATATATATATATATATATATATATATATATATTATATATATATATATATTATGCATTTACACCATTAGATTGAGCTGAATTGAATTGCACGTGATATTGTTCAAGAAAAGGCATCGAGACTTCTATCAAACATTCGCCGATTTGGTGAGTTTAAAACACAATCGGGTAGATTGTTTCAAGTGAGACAAACTCGAACCGCAAAAACATGTCGGCTACATTGAAATCGATTTCCTAACATTTGATTTTGTAAACTTATTTCTGGCAGGTGGCGAACGTTCAACATTGAGGTGGAATGGCAATGAGTCTAACTCTGTTCGCGAGTCTATTCGAAATATAACTCAATATTTTTTAATTCTCCTCTTCCGCTGTAATGCAAATCTCATTGTTTCCATTATACGATTGCCAAGATAAAACACTTACAGATGTGATGATATTCTAATCAATGTCCTACGTGAAATGTGCTGCCCATTGTGCTCGTTTAGATGATGTTTGGAATTTTGCCGCTGAAAAGATAAAGGTCATGAGACACAAATCAAAAAATACTAAACCCGTTGGTTGTTTCGTTCAAAATCTTGTCTAGTCTAATACCGATTGAGTGAAATGAGTCTCGTATTGTTGAGCTCTGTAGTTTTCGAATGTATGAGATGGTGCGAGGAAAAGAGGAATTATCAAACATTTGGATCAAATGATCATTTGGGTGAAATCCACATGGTAATATAGAAAAGCCAAAAGATTTGTTTCATGTATTGACAACGGGCATACAGAGCAAATGAATTTCCAATCAGCCCATTTATTTAAATTTGTGAACGAATGCTTGAACAGCGTTGGCAAACTCAGAGGACTAATAATATCTAAAAAACAACGTTGAGCTATATTGTGAAACCGACTGAGATCCTTTCAATCATTGAAGTTGGAAAAAATGAAACAAAATGAAATAAGCCACACGTTTAGCAAACCATTGTTAAAAGTATCGATACAGAACAAACCGGAATATCGCATCTACGCTGATTTGAACTGCACCTGAGAGTTTCTTTTGAAACCCGGACAAAACTTACTGAAATGATACACACAAAACTTTGCAATAAACCCGCAAATTCCAATAAGTGTTTCGAAGGATGACGTGAAGTAATTTCCATTTTGTATGTTTGTATCACATTAATTTAAAGGCTTGTTTGGAAATGAGTAAAGAATCTCAGTTTTTGCGATCGTTCCTCGTACGGAAGTATCCGGGAACCACTGAACTTTTTGGTTGAACGAAGGGTATTTTATCAAGCAAAAATATATTGATTTTTAACCACGGAGTCCAAGCTTATGATGCACACTCCATGGTTATAATTAAGTGGGCTCTCATGATGGTGCCCAAAGTTCCAGCAGCAAAAGTACTGAAAATCCGTCGCAGCATACTTAGAAGCTTGCAAACTAGCTTTTAAATGACCTCACAATATAGGCTGTCCTTCAGGTTGCCGCATATTAGGATCCAATATATTTTTCGACTTGATCAAGCTCCAAATCCTCTGACTAAATTGTTATTGTTACCTGGATGGCAACACCTAGCATTTTTGTAAATCAAATGGCAAATTATTCTTGACCTACAATTCATTGAGAGCAACTATATCACGTTGCAGCTCAACACAGCCCGTAGTTGATTTTATTCGTGTACAAGTTTTAATATCATCAGCAAAGATGCATCAATTTCCAGTGATTGTACCCCGTTGATTCGAACTTTTGTCTCGCGTGCACTTAGGTAATTATCCAACCATACAAGTAGCTGTCCCCTGATTCCTACCTGCCTCAGCTGTTGCAGTAGTCGTAAGTGATGAACTTGGTCAAATGCTTCTGACATCTCCAGATAGCAAGTGCATATGCTAGTTCCTTCGTCAACCGCTTGGTTTCAGTCGTTTAACACCGTCAACAAGTTTGTCAAGCATGATCGACATTTACGGAAACCATGCTGCGAAACAGATAGCGATTTTTGTGATTCAAAGTGACGAACTATTTTGTCCGTCACAATAAGCTCCAACACTTTGGATATCACAGAATGTTTGGTGACAGAACGGTAGTTTGCGGAATCTAAACGTCTACGACCTTTGTAGATAAGTAAAGTTTCCCGGGCCTCCCACTTTGTTGGCACCACTCCGTTAGTTGAATAATGTTCAAACAATTTACATAAATATTCACGCAGCTGATAGTCACAGAATTCCAGCATAGTTAGATTGATTCCGTCCTTTACAGGGGATTTCCAGGGGTTTATTTGACGCAAATGACGTTGTTCTCCAGCTGAATTATTGTGAATCTCAATCAGCTGTCGTATCACAGTTGACGGCGCTGAAGCTTCAGTTGATTTATTAGCTAACGGATTGAATACTTTAGCGAACGCTTGAGCGGAAACATCAGCTGCTTTTTTGCTGAGACGGTTAATACATTGTCATCGAAACACGGAAACAACCCTTGTTACAAGCTTCATCGAGGGTTGACATTTAGATATTGCAAATTTGGATTTCCTTATATTTTCAAAGATAGAAAACGATAGTAAGTTTTGATTGTCTTCCTTGATGATCGTGTTTACTCTGTTGCAAATTCTGCAGAACTGTTTCAAGGAAGCATCTGTTCTGATATTTCTGTTTCAAACTGGAGCTAAGTTCCTTTGCCCGATAAATGTTTCGTGCTACTACGAAGCTCAAAGCCAAGACGCTTGCCATTTGTTCATAAACAAATCGCGAATTTTGATAAATATTTGACTGAAGTGTATCTGTGATTTAGGTGCAATGTTTTTTCTGTTTCGTGATATTCGAGCGCTTGTCAATTTACTCACCCAAGCGCGTCGCCTAAACTCACGTAGTCGATCCTCCTGAATAGTGTTGTGGAAAAACATACACGTCTAGCGCTACTTACATATTTGAATCCTAACACGAGATGATCATACCGACCGATAAGAGCAATGTAGTCAACACTCCAAACTGCAGTTGCTTGGGAAGTAAATATTGATTGCAAAATGAACAGTATATCAGATCTTTACTGTGATTAAATTCGTCACACGGTGGTGCAGTGGACGACAGACATTTTTCGGTTCGGCGACCAGAACATAAGCTGTTGTCTCCCTCACAACGCATCGTCACTACAAAGCTGCTCAAATGTGCCAGCCTGGAGAAAGATAAATATAAGCTTAGTTTCGAATGGTCAAACAGTGCTACAAAATCCGAAACCCAGGTCAATTCGAAGGTCTCAACTCTAAGATAATATATTGGTAATAATGCGCATTGAAGAATACTGGATCGTACTATCCCGATTATTAATACATCAGATCGTAGTTACAATAAACAGAATTTAACCATGAATTGAAGGTGTGATTCCGTAGGCTTCCGCGTACAAGTTGATATTCAACCTGCGTAATTGATGCTGAAATATTTCAAAAATGATGTATATATCGCATATAGTCCCCGGTCCAATTGGTTCTGACAATTTCGAATGTTCTGATGCATCACTAGGTGTAAAAACACGTGAATAAAAAATAACGAGAGCGTTAGCGGTTCCGCTACAGAATCAGTTAATCTGATAGCTGTCATTTTCGGAGAAACACTGGGGTTTGGCTTCGTTGTGTTGTTGAGAGTTCGATGAAGCTGTTTGTGATTTCGTTGCATTCTCATTGCCAGCTAACGCTGGTGATATGTTTTATCCCCTCATGATGATATTGTTGACTTTATGCCGCAACTCTCGAGGGTTTGCCTAGGTCTAATCATTTTTGGCGACGCTGTGGGAAGCCATCGCCAAATTTAGCTTCACGGATCATTTTCTAGTACGACTTAGATTTCTAAAGTGTGGTTTTTCGCTATTATGTTTCGGGACATATTTAAAATTGAAATGTATCCTGTTATGGTGTAATCTGTAATGGTTGTGCAATGAGAGGTGAACGAGGTTGTCGCTTCGACCTACCGAATATGTATACTAAACATCTTCAACAGCCTTGGCTTCAGAGGTTGAGATTTGGTCTAGTACCGATGTGTATCACAAATTTCGTTGTCGTGTATAATCAAAACCTGATTACACAAGTGAATGTTATCGAACAGTTCGCGCAATTTGTTGTCTAGTGAAACGGTAGATGATCTACTCGGTTATATAGTTTAGGTAGACTGATTTCTCCCTTAACCAGCACAGCATTGTGCTGTTTCTTTCGGCGTTCTGCATAGCTTTCGAGCGTTTTTTGTTATGCACATCTAAAAAAGATGGTGAACGATAAACTACACCAATAATGCAATTGTCGGCTGATTCGAGCTTGGAGTTGCACCATACACCGTCTTTCAGTACGATTTCAGTGTATGTTACTACCATAATGTATAAACGTTCGTGGTTGTAAACAGCTAATCCATCACCTCGTATTAAGCGTTTTCTCCGAAACAGGGTAATGCTCGCGATCGCTCACATCAGGTTGGGACCATGTCTAGGTTAATGCTACGACGTTATGTAAGTGCTGAATACAGAGATCATATATTTCAGCTACTTTGATTACCGGAATTCGTGCGTTTGTATATAAGCAATTGATTTTGATTTTCGTATACAATGATGGATTTGAAAGCTTGGATAGTATATTGTATAACAGATAGTAAATACGTATAAAATTACCGGGTGAAGTTCATGGTATAAAAATCCTGAATATCCTTTTTATAAGACTCATAATACTTGAGGGGTTTGTTGTATACTATCCGACAAAGATGTTAAGGATTAAGGCTAAACGACACACGCGAATGCCGATTGATCAAACGCACTTGGTGCCCAGATGAAAAAAACAATCCGAACATCTTATATATTTAAATCAAACAACCACAACACTGTTTCTGATTCGTGTCTGATTTATCAATTTATTTTGTAACAAACGTCCACTTCTGGCTCCCGCTACACAAACATTAACGAATAACATATTTTTGAATGCTGGCGAGGTTGCTTATCTGAAAACGTTGTCGCTATAACTGTTCCGATGCGTATCTTCGGAAATATGGATAACTACGTATTTCGCAACTGTCGTCTTCGGACGTTTCGACGCTTCTTGCTGTTATGTTGTGTCGGAGAGTGACGCTATGCATATCACTCGAAAGCTGGTGATTAGGTTTCATCGTTATTGCGCATCGCACCTCTCTCATATTAACACGAATGCTTTTCACAATTCGGAACGTGCGAGTTTGGAATTGTACGAAACTTCACGCAGTTCGATTTGCGAAAACCACTCGAAAGCATGTTCCAGATGACATAAATGTTACTTTGTTCTTGTACAGCAGTAATATTAGGTAATTTTTTATATGAAAAATGTAATTCAAACACGTTTATTATGTGATGATCTACGGGGAAATTGTGGTATTTTCTGATTACTTCAAGGGGTTTCCATGCCTTGAATTGTGTACAATTCTAAAATTTGAATAGTTTCCCGATGATAATTATTTAAACATTTGAACGTTTTTGTATACACTTTCTCTACGGAACTCAGAACGGTGCAAACCACTCAGACAGGCATCCAACGGCTCCGTCAAAAGCGGAGCATCTCCATTATACAATGTTTTCAAAATACTTTTAGGTTTTTCCTTGCGCAGCTACTTTAACTAATCGCACAGTCAGATAAATCTTTTGACTTCTCATCAAACCTGCTATCATGAGGTGTAAGTTACTGATTCGCTCTTATAATCACGTCTAGTGATAGATTTGTACATTCAGAAGAATGAAGAACAATGTAGGAAGAACGTTTTTCAATAGAAAACAACAAAGCCATTGCAGCAAATAGTAAGGTCAATACGATCAAATAGTTGCTTCAAACTGTTCACAACGCACACGTTGATTCAACAGTGTTCAACAAACATATTCACGTGGAGCATTCATGAGAATAGTCAGTTTCGGTGAAAAACGCTTCTGGAGACTGTCTTCAAACCCGAGCAGTGTCAGTAGGTATATAAGGCGAGCACCTTGTGTCATTGTTTTACCTACCTCTCAAAGCTTTGGTAGAATCATGATATTATCGATTTCATAATGCTGAGTGATTGGCAAGATAAACATGTTAGTAGTGAATGATTTTGCTAACTAAGTTTGACAATAATTGCATGAGTTACTTAGGTTGAACTCAGTTTCTAATAGCATGATATGTCAACTTTCACAAACCGGGTTAGATTATAATGTTACCCTAAGCATCTCGTGAACTCTTTCTAACGAGAATATTGCTCGAATCATGCTGTCTACACCTGAATACGACGACATACTTGGAAATAGTTATAAAGTTTTAGTGCTGCGGATGTTAGTAACACAATATTTTGATCGTTCATAAGCGCCTCGAGTGCCTTATTAGTTATTTTTGTCTAAACCTCTTGGTTCATCGTGCGGAACCTATTTATCAGTGGCTTTCAAGTTTACAACTTTATCACTGTTACGAAGGCAACCAATTGAGCTTGTCATTCAAAATTTGAGATTCACGAATCTGTGATGTCAATAAAGCATTCATTACCTAAGGGATTTCGCATGATCGTTAATATCATCTACAAAGAAATAGTATTATCAATTAGAGCCAAGAAGTCGCTGTTACAGTCGAATACTGCTACTGATATGTACGTGTAAAACGTCGTGAGTAATATCATGCGAAACATGTTACAAAATTACCTCGCAGCTTACTAGGTATTCAGGAAGAACGCTTTAAAACGGCATCGCAATGTTTGCTATCCATCGTCTAACATTGACACATATTTCCTGACTTGATTCAGCGCGCAGTCTGCTATTCGAGCTAATATATGTATTTCCGGATTTATTCGGATAGCGAAAATTTTCAGCTTTGGAACTCTAACACTATCCGTTCGTAGTCTGTTTCCAAAACACTGTATTAAACAGCGGCCGGTTAAATCTGCATCCGGACTCATTTACTTAAACAACAAAGTATTTTGGTTGGGAGTTGTTGGAAACCGTTAACAAAATTTGTCTTATCGCCGAAAATTTATTCACCTTCTTCGTTGAATCGACGATTTGTGAATACGATTCCTTCATTAGCGCATATTCCTATTTTCTAGGGCGATACTATTATATGGGTATAGTAGCTCTAACAGTACACCTTTAGCAACATTCGACGGTTGTCAACTAGATAAAGTGCTTTAAACACGTTTATGTATGCAACCTTCATCGATAATCGCTCGAATCCAGTATTCAATGCATTTGGTCAATTGTAATTAAGAACTATGCAAATTCTGATGTGTTACAAATACTATGTTGTGCACTTCAAGTCGATAAGCGCCATATGACACGTTACTGTGCTCCTAAAAACTAAGATATCACCTGAATAAGGTTAAATGGATGGTTGTTAACCCATGAAATGGAAACAACACGCAAAAATCAAATGAATCAATGGAACGAGTCAAGTCAGGTAATCGATAAATAGCGCGATTAATCGGGTGAGCTCCTAGTATCCTGGATAGACAATTCTCAATCGCCAGTGCATTCCAGTTAGTTTAAACAAGACACTCAAACGCGAAATTATTTGGAAAAATACTCTCTTTGTTCAGCTCAAGGTCATTGTCGACACGAGATATATGCGCTGTTTTCCAAGCGAAATAACAAAATCGTGTTGCGGCCTTGAGAATAATGAGTGCGACTTTGTAAATCGATTAATTGTGAAGTAGAAACCTATTGCGCATCGTAATGATATATTGCTGAACTATCAATTTTTGAATAAAATTAAGTTTGGAAATGTCGCACGGAATAATTTCGAACAATTGAGTGTTCTTTTTGTTTTTTTATAAAATCTCGGATAATTTATTTGATAAACTATCTGCTGACGTCCTTGAAATTGGTTCTTGTTGCTCTATGGCGGGGTTCTCAAACCGGAGGTGCTTGCTCTAGAAAAAGATTTCTCAACCAGAGGTTCGCAATGATCTATGGATTATTGAGTATCTCGTGAATGGCAAGCCAAAGCTATCTCCGAAACAACTATATTTGTGATGTCTTACTCCAACCGATGTCGACCATGAATTTAAGACACGATCGCTTGAAAAATATCTGTACTACACGTGTCTTGAGTGTTCTGAAGAGAATATTCAGGAATTTTACGCCTGAAACATTACCACGGATAATTATTATGCATGAACGTCATGTTATGGAATATTCATCCATGACTGGGCAGCATCGCTATGGGAGGATAAAGATATATTTGAGATGATTAAATATCGGGCGACAAAGTTGGTTACTGAAATTTGGCTTTCAAAGAGCTGATGTTAAAACTAAATCTACATGATTTCGCCCAACGACGGATACAGATTGACCTCCTGTTGGCATTCAAATCTTGCATACTGAGAATTATCCCCTTGAACACTTGTTAACGGCCGATAGCAATACATAAACACGGAAACATGCAGAGGATATTCGTGGAAATGTTTTTTCCGTTAGAATTTGTTAGACTTGTAACTATTTGCCTGAAAGAACCATATAAATATATATATATATATATATATATATATATATATGTTGCCCAGTCTTGGATGAATATTTTATAACATGACGTGCATGCGTATCGATTAACCGTGGTAAAGTTTCAGGCGTACAATTCCTGAATTTTCTCTCCAGAAAACTCAAGATACGGCAAACCTTATAGTACGCCATACGGCAATGATTCTCAGGTTTGACTACCTTCGGATACCAAGATCTATTTCTGCGGTGCTCCAGTCGAGATTTTGCATGCCAAGCTGATACGTGTAGTACAGATATTTTCCAACCGATCGTGTCTTAAATTTATGGTCGACATCGGTCGAAGAAAGACATCACAAATATAGTTGTTTTTGAGATATCATCGAATTGCCATTCACGAGATACTCAATAATCCATACATTATTGCGAACCCCTGGTTGTTGAAGCACCTCTGGTTTGAAAACTCTGCTTCAGAGCAACAAGAACCGGTTCCAAGGACGTCAGCAGATAATTTATCAAATAAATTATCCGAGATTTTATAACAAACAAAAAAACTCTCAATCGTTCGACATTATTCCGTGCGACATTTCCAAACACATTTTTTTTAAATCGATATTTCAGCAATATATCATTACGATGCGCATTAGGTTTCTACTTCACAATTGATCGATTTACAAAGTCGCACTCATTATTCTCAAGGCCGCAACACGATTTTGTTATTCCGCTTGGAAAACAGCTCATATATCTCGTGTCGACAATGACCTTGAGCTGAACAAAGAGAGTATTTTTCCAAATAATTTCGCGTTTGAGTGCCTTGTTTAAACTAACTGGAATGCACTGGCGATTGAGAATTGTCTATCCAGGATACTAGGAGCTCACCCGATTATTCGCGCTATTTAACGATTACCTGACTTGACTCGTTCCATTGATTCATTTGATTTTTGCGTGTTGTTTCCATTTCATGGGTTAACAACCATCCTTTTAACCTTATTCAGGTGATATCTTAGTTTTTGGGAGCACAGTAACGTGTCATATGGCGCTAATTGACTTGAAGTGCACAACATCATATTTGTAACACATCAGAATTTGCATAATTCTCAATTACAATTAACCAAATGCATTGAATACCTGATTCGAACGATTATCGATGAAGGTTGCATACATAAACGTGTTTAAACCACTTTATCTAGTTGACAACCCTGGAATGTTGCTAAAGGTGTACTGTTAGAGCTACTATACCGATATAATAAAATCGCCCTAGAAACTAGGAATATACGCTAATGAAGGAATCGTATTCACAAATCGTCGATTCAACGAAGAAGGTGAATAATTATTCGGCGCTAAGACCAACTTTGTTAACGGTTTTCAACAACTCCCAACCAAAATACTTTGTTATTTATGTAAATGAGTCCGGATGCAGATTTAACCCGCCGCTGTAAAATACAGTGTTTTGGAAACGGACTACGAACGGATAGTGTTAAAGTTTCAAAGCTGCAAATTTTCGCTAATCGAATAAATCCGAAAATACATATATGAGCTCGAATAGCAAACTGCGCGCTGGATCAAATCAGGAAATATGTGTCAATGTTAGACGATAAATAGCAAACAGTGCGATGCCGTTTTAGAGCGTTCTTCCTGAATACCTAATAAGCTGCGAGGTAATTGTGTAACATTTTTCGCAAGATATTACTCACGACGTTTTACACGTACATTTTAGTAGCAGTATTCGACTGTAACAGCGACTTCTCGGCTCTAATTGATAATACTATTTCTGTGTAGATGATAGTAACGAACATGCAAATTCCCTTATGTAATAGATGCTTTATTGACATCACAGATTCGGGAATCTCAAATCTTGAATGACAAGCTCAATTGGTTGGCTTCGTAACAGTGATAAAGTTGTAAACTTGAAAGCTAGTGATAAATAGGTTTTGCACGATGAACCAAGAGGTTTAGACAAAAATAATTAATAAGACACTCGAGTCGCTTACAAACGATCAAAATATTGTGGTACTAACATCCGCAGCACTACAACTTTATAACTATTAACCATGACACAAGGTGCTCGCCTTATATACCTACTGACACTGCTCGGGTTTGAAGACAGTGTCCAAATGCGTTTTTCACCGAAACTGACTATTCTCATGAATTCTCCACGTAAATATGTTTGTTGAACACTGTTGAATCAACATGTGCGTGGGAAACAGTTTGGAGCAACTATTTGATCGTATTGACCTTACTATTTGCTGCAATGACTTTGTTGTTTTTTATTGAAAAGCGTTCTTTCTACATTGTTCTTCATACATCAAAATGACAAATCTATTGCTAGACGTGATTATAAGAGCGAATCAGTAACTAACCCCTCATAATAGCAGGTTTGATGAGAAGTCAAGAGATTCATCTGACTGTGCGATTAGTTAAAGTAGCTGCGCAAGAAAAAACCTCAAAGTATTTTGAAAACATTGTATAATGGAGATGCTCCGCTTTTAACGGAGCCGTTGAATGCCTGTCTGAGTGGTTTGCACCGTTTTGAGTTCCGTAGTGTAACGGTATACAAAAACGTTCAAATGTTTAAATATATATCATCGGAAAACTATTCAAAGTTTAGAATTGTACACAATTTAAGGCATTGAAGCCCCTTGAGTTAATCATAAAATACCACAATTTCCCCATAGACCATCACATAATAAACGTGTTTGAATTACATTTTTCATATAGAAAATTATCTAATATTACTGCTGTACAAGAACAAAGTAACATTTATGTTAACTGAGACATGCTTTCGAGTGGTTTCCGCAAATCGAACTGCGTGCAGTTCTTTACAATTCCAAACTCGCACGTTCCGAATTGTGAAAAGCATTCGTGTAAATATGGGAGAGTTGCGATGCGCATTAACGATGAAATCTAATCACCAGCTTTCGAGTGATATGCATAGCATCACTCTCCGACAGAACATAACAGCAAGAAACGCCGAAACGTCCGATGACGACAGTTGCGAAATACGTAGTTATCCATATTTCCGAAGATTTGCATTAGAACAGTTCGAGCGACAACATTTTCAGATGAGCAACCTCGCTAGCATTCAAAAATATGTAATTCGTCAATGTTTGTTTTGCGGGAGCCAGAAGTGGACGTTTGTTGAAAATCAATTGATAAATCAGACACGAATCAGAAACAGTGTTGTGGTTGTTTGATTTAAATATATAAGATGTTCGGATTGTTTTTTCATTTGGGCACCAAGTGCGTTTGATCAATCGGCATTCTCGTGTGTCGTTTAGCCTCAATCCTAAACATCTTTGTCGGATAGTATAAAACAAACCCCTTATGTATTATGAGTCTTCTAAAAAGAATATTCAGGTTTTTATACCATGAACTTCACCCGATAATTTGATACGTATTTACTTCCTGTTACACAATATACCATCCAAGCTTTCAGCTCCATCACTGTATACGAAAACCAAAATCAACTGCCTATATACAAACGCACGAATTTCGGTAATCAAAGTAGCTGAAATATATGATCTCTGTAATCAGCACGTACATAACGTCGTAGCATTAACCTAGACATGGTTCCAACCTGACGTGAGCGATCGCGAGCATTACCGTGTTTCGGAGAGATCGCTTAATACGAGGTGATGGATTAGCTGTTTACAACCACGGACGTTTATACATTATGGTAGTAACAGACACTGAATTCGTTCTGAAAGACGGTGTATGGTGCAACTCTTAGCTCGAATCAGCCGACAATTGCATTATTGGTGTAGTTTATCGTTCATCATCTTTATTAGACGTGCATAACAACAAACGATCGAAAGCTATGCAGTATGCCGAAAGGAACAGCGCAAAGCTGTGCTGGTTAAGAAAGAAATCATTCTGCCTAAACTATATAACCGAGTAGATCATCCACTCTTTCACTAGACCACAAATTGCGCGAACTGTTTGATTACATTCACTTGTGTAATCAGGTTTTTGATTAAACACGACAACGAAATTTGTAATACACATCGGTACTAGACCAAATCTTAACCTCTGAAGCCAAGGCTGTTGAAGGTGTTCAGTATAAACCTCTGCTGGGTCGAAGTAACAACCTCGTTCACCTGTCATTGCACAACCCTAACAGATTACAACATCACCAGGATACATTTCAATTTTAAATATGTCCCGAAACATAATAGGCGGAAAACCACTTTTCAGAAATCGCAGTCGTACTAAAAAATGATTCTTAAAGCTGAATTTGGCGTTGGCTTCTCACAGCGTCGCCAAAACTGATTAGACCTAGGCAAACCTTCGAGATTTGCGGCATTAAGTCAACAATCACATTATGGGGGGAGAAACAATATCACCAGGTTTAGCTGGCAACGAAATCACAAACAGCTTTATCGAACTTTCAATAACGCAACTAAGCCAAACCCTAGTGTGTTTTTCCGAAAATGACAGCTAACGGATTAACTGATTCTGTGGCGGAAACGGCAAAAGCTCTCGCCAGTTTTTATTCAAGTGTTTTTACACCCAGTGTTGCATTAGAACATTCGAAATTGTCAGAATAAATTGGGCCGGAGACTATATGTGATATATGCATCATTTCTGAAATAGTTCAACATTACATACGCAGGTTGAATATCAACATGTCCCCGGGAGCTGACGAAATCACACCTTCAAACCTAAACGTGGAACTCGTTTTGACCCAAAGTGATTTGTTGCTCACATTTCCAGTCACAATGAACCGGGTTGATCGAAACCAACACTTAATCTCATATCGATGGCAGCTCAGAACATTTTGATGTTCAATTCCAGGTTAAATACTGTTTATTGTAACTGCGATCTGATGTATTAATAATCGGGATAGTACGTTCCCGTATTCCTCAATGCGCATTATTGCCAATATATTATCTTAGAGTTGACACCTTCGAATTGATCTGGGTTTCGGATTTTGTAGCACTGTTTGACCATTCGAAAGTAAGCTTATATTTATCTTTCTCCAGGTCGGCACATTTGAGCTGCTTTGTAGTCACGATGCGTTGTGAGGGAGACAACAGCTTATGTTGTGGTCGCCGAACTGACAAAAGTATGTCGTCCTCAGCTTCGGACTAATAAATACTCCTGCTGACTCGTTGTTGCTTAAAGCTCAATACAGTGTCGGCTTAATAAAATTCTATTTTTTGCAATAAATTAAGTGAACTTAACCCACTGTGCGAACGATAGTTGCCAGACATCGTAGCTCTGACTTAAATCTGGTTTCAATCTTGTATGAATAAAAGCAAAATGTCAATCCCTATTACGCAAAGATCATACACAATAACTTGGTAGTGTAGCTCTATACTGTCAAGAACGTATTAAAAGCATGAGGATTCACGATCCAAAATTCGAATCAGAAAATAACCTCTGGTGTAGCCTTACACATGCTTCAAAGTACAACCGCATCATTGGCATAATATATTGCCCTCCGTCTTCGACGGATGCCCAAATTGACAGGTTATTAGAAGCTCTGCATTATGCCGCAGAGATGGGACGCCCCCAAGTAGTGGTCATGTAAGACTTCAACCATTATTATCTTTTTAACAGATCAAATCATTCTGTACACACTGTTGATTAATAATTTCGTGAGCTGATCGACATGATTTCACTGCACAAACATGTGACGAATTTACTTACAGAAAAGGGTCAGAGATACCGTCCATTTTGCAATTTATACTTACTTCCGAGGCAACTGCAGTTTAAATTGTTTACTACATTGCTCTTATCGGTCGGTGTGATCATCTTGTGTTAGGATTTAAATATGTATGTAGCGCTAGACGTGTATGTTTTTCCGCAACACTATTCAGGAGGATCGAATACGTGAGTTCAGGTGACGCGCTTGGGTTAGTAAATTGGCAAGTGCTTGAATATCAAGAAACCGAAAAACATTGCACCGAAATCACAGAAACACTTCAGTCAAATATATATCAAAATTCGCAATTTGTTGATGAGCAAGTGGCAAGCGTCTTCGCTTTAGGCTTCGTAGTCGCACGAATCATTTATCGGGCAAAGGAACTCAGCTTCAGTTTAAAACAGAAATATCAGAGCCGATGCTTCCTTGAAACAATTTTGCAGAATTTGCAACTCACGGAAATCCACTGTGAAGGACGAAATCAATCTAAGTATGCTGAAATTATGAGACCATCAACTGTGTGAATATCTATGTAAATTGTTGAAACATTATCTAACCAACGGAGTGGTGCCAACAAAGTGAAAGGCCGGGAATTTTTAGTTATTTACAAATGTCGTAGACGTTTAGATCCCGCAAACTACCGTTTTGTCACCATACATTCTGTGATATTCAAAGTTTTGGAGCTTATTGTGACGGACAAAATAGTTCGTCACTTTAAATCACAAAATTTGCTATCGGTTTCGCAGCATGGTTTTCGTAAATGTCGCTCATGCTTGACAAACTTGTTGACGGTGTTAAACGACTGAAACCAAGCGGTGGACGAAGGAACTAGCATGTGCACTTGCTATCTGGAGATGTCAGGAGCATTTGACCAAGTTCATCACTTACGACTACTGCAACAGCTGAGGCAGATTGAAATCAGGGGACAGCTACTTGTATGATTGGATAATTACCTAAGTGGTCGCCAGACGATAGTTCGAATCAACGGGGTACAATCACTGGAAATTGATGCATCTAGCGGCGTGAAATAAAGTTTAGTCCTCGGGCCAGTACTTTTCTTGGTGTACATAAACGACCTACCAAGGACGCTCTCATGCAAGGTGATTCTCTTCGCTGATGATATTAAAACTTGTACACGAATAAAATCAACTACAGGCTGTGTTGAGCTACAACGTGATATAGTTGCTCTTAATAAATTGTCGGTCAAGAATAATTTGGCATTTAATTTTAAAAATGCAAGGTGTTGCAAATTTGTAAGCCATTCAGGTAACAATAACAATTGAGTCAGAGGATTTGGAGATTGACCATGTCGAAAAGTATCTTGGATCCTAGTATGCGGCAACCTGAAAGACAGCCTATATTGTGAAGTCATTAAAAAGCAAGTTTTCAAGCTTCTAGGTATTCTGCGACGGTTTTTCAGTACCTTCGCGCCTGGAACTTTGCGCACCATGGTTAAAGCCTACTTAATTCTAACCATGGAGTATACATCATAAAATTGGACTCCGTGGTTAAAAATGAATATATAATTGCTTGATAAAATATACCATCGTTCAACCAAAAAGTTAAGTGGTTTCCGGATACTCACGTAGGAGGAACGATCGCAAAAACTGAGACACTTTACTCATCTCCAAAGAAGCCCCCAAAAAGTGATGTGATACAAACATAAAAAATATAAATTACTTCACACCATCCTCTAAAACATTTATTGGAATTTCGTGAGTCGCGACATACACGCAGCCAATCAGCGACACAAAAAATCCCGCATTCTCTTATCAAATTACGCTGATATTTTTCTTGGGTACGTGTCTGTTTCCTTTGAAATACCCTCTTCGAAACCCGTGTAATCGCTTCCTGCTTCAAAAAGTTTATTCATTGTTGTTATTTGTTGCATGTCAATTTAATGACACCTGCTTATTTTCTCATGGTAAGTATTCAACTGGATTATACTTGAAATTACATGTTTATTTTATACATTTTTCCTATGTGAATACACACTATAATAAGTTAATTCTTAAGCTATGTGGTTTTTGTGAACATAAATTATTTAATCCTGAATTTTTGACCTTCAGTACGCTCCAACTGGAAAAGCTGGAAAGAAAAAACCCCAAAAGGTGTAATCCTTAGAGATCACATAAAAACCGATATAAATGCAGCCCATTCTGCATTAAATACTGTCAGAATTGATGAAGCCCTGTCAAATGAACCAAGAAATAAATCTTCAGCTGGGACACAAAATCAGCAATCGAACGCAAAGACACCCCAAATGACTCCCGAGAGTAGACTGGAGCCAGATGAAGATATCTTTTTTGGCCAAAAAGAGAACTTAATTCGCGTCTCTCAACCTGAAACGACCGATATGCTACTTGAATTGTCAAAAAACAATGACGGTTGTCTCTGATTATGACATCACACGACAGTATCCATCTTTGCTTACCAAAACTGTTCTTGAATGCCTCTATACCAATGCACAATGCTTGATTAACAAATTTGCTGACCTAATCGCTCGGTTTGAGACTAAACGACCTCAGCTAATTGCCATCACCGAAACTTGGCTGTGCCCGGAAATGCAAGATTGTGAATTAGAGATTTCTGGCATGTTCATGCTCCGCCGAAACCGTGCGTCACGTGGAGGAGGTGTGGCACTCTATTATGATCAGAGACACAAGTGCAAAGAACTGACGGATTCCGACTTGGCGCTTTAGGACACGCTATGGTGTTTGCTAACAACGACTACAGGCGATGATTGCACAATCGGCATAATTTATCGTCCACCAGCAGCCTCCGAAGTGTATAATACGAATCTACTCGATAAGCTACGCTTGGATGCCTCGAGATATCATACCAAAATCTTGATCATGGTAGACTTTATTCTGCCTGATCGGCTGAAGACGAACACAATTTTTTAGACCTCCACTGCTGCCATCTTCCAGCAACTTTTTGACGAAATTCCCTTGTATAATCTTGTTGAAAGCAATGCAAGATACAAAGGGAGAGATATGCCTTCAATTCTTGATTCTATCTTAACAACTGCAGAAAACTCCGTCAAAAACATTACATACAATTGTCCGCTAGGTTCGAGCGACCATTTTGTCTTGAATTTTGACTACTTCTGTCGAGCAGAGCGAACAAACGATAAAACAGAATTTATCAGAAAGGTATGCCTATCTAAATTATCAAACGGCCTAGGTTTGATTACCGATTGGCAAATTGAAGGCATAAGATTAAAAGAGCAGTGGTGTAGCATTTTGACCAAACTAAACCGGGAAATCAACTCAAACTCAGCATTCGTACCAAAACAGTGTGGAAAGGCATTCGAATTTAATATCCGCAGTCGCACTCGGAAATGGATTAAACTGCGAAATATGGCTTAGAGGAACCATCGCCGGTTAACCAGAGATGCCACATGGGAGACCTTTAGAAAACTGAGAAACCAGGTCATTAAGCATATTGCTGAAACGGAAATACAGTATTAAGCTGTCATAATGTCTGAAATAGAACGGAATCCCAAGCTTCTTTACCAGATTGTGAACAAGCAGTGTTCAGTGAAACCAGGAAATGCGGCCTTGTGGACGCCCACTGGATTTCCACAAATGCAGCTGACACTGCGGCTGCTTTGATAAATTATTATGCTACAGTATTTTCTCCAAAGGAAAGCGTGAATATACGGATGTATCCAGAATTAACGCATCCTCTACCATTGAACACAATGACCATCAACAAAGAAGAGGTGCTGGGAACTCTACTATCGTTGAATCCCAGAAAATGCTCTCGTTGTGATGAAATTACCCCGAATATACTCAAGCATTGTGCACAACCTCTATGCGGAACTCTAACTCACTTATTTTGCGAATCGTTGTCGCGAAGTGTCATACCGACTGAATGGAAATCTGGTATAATCTCCCCGATTTCCAAAGGCGTGGTGCGTTTGAAGCCACCAAACAATAAAACCTGTTACTTTGTTATCATTCGTATCCAAGGTATTAGTAGGGATCGTGGCAACAAACTGAGCATATACCTTGAGGAAAATGAGTTATTTTTGGGGGCCCAACACGGTTTAAGAAGGCGATACTCATGCCTTACTAACCTTCTCCTTACCCATGACCACTGGACTCGAGTAGTAGATGATGGAGATACTATCCATATATGTTAAATCGATATGTCGAAAGCATTCGACCTTGTAAACCATAGTATTCTCTTGCAGGAGCTGGAAGATTGTGGGTTGGTATCATTGCAAGATATATGTAGAATGGAAGGAAATTACTGACTGATATCGGTTATTACAAGTCTCTGGGACGGGGTCCTATCAAGCGGTCAGCCTTGGACAGAGGAGAGTGCCTCAGGGATCCCCTACCTCGGACCCAATCCTCTTCGCGCTTTGATGCAAATGACCATATCAGCTCTCATCAATGGCAAGATCGTACTGCTCGCGGACACGATATGTGAACGGGTGGTCGATGAAGAAGGTAGTCGGAAGGACTGCAAAACTGCTCCAGAAGGCATCGGAATAGCCTGCGGGCTTGGTCCCCTAAAAATCGCATTATTTGTCAATTATCAAGAAGTGCACATGTGGCACTTGGCGAATATATGATACCAGTGATTTACTGGAACAGCCTCTCGTTTACCCATGGAAGAAGGGACTTGGGTGTGTTAAATAAGCCAACACCCTAGGGAAGATGTACGAGCCCCTGCAAACACGTCTATCGCAGATACATTCAAAGAAATTGTCATCTTGAGAAGAAAATCTCCGGTAGTTCTCAAAACAGACATTTCCCTGTGATATAAATACGTGCATCAGGCCCACAAATGAAATATGCGTTTCAAGCATGGTTCATGGGCTTAAAAATAGATGTTGAAGACGTTCGCAACGAATATATCATCGGCGTTAGCAAAACTTGTATGGACTCAGCCTGGAAAGCACCTACAATGTAGCGAATTCCCAACAGCTTAATTCTTTGCTATCAACAGCGTCGTCTCCGAGGGCTTTACTTGGTTTACAATATTTTGAATACCGCAAATCACCTCTACAATGCTTATTTAATCTACAGGGCTCGCATACGGTAAGAGCTCACACATTTATTCTAACTGTCCCTCACTCGCGACTCAACTGCAGACCACATTTTTTGCTTTGCGAGTTTGTTTTACTTGGAACAATCTACCAGATTATGTTGTAAACTCAGCAAAGCAGCAGATTTTCAAGACATAGACTGATTGCCTTATTTGACCCTGAACCCTCCTTCGGAGAAAGAAAATTATACATCTAACACCATACAATACATGTGTGATCCAAACCATGGAAAAACTATTTTTGCCCTTCGTATTATTCACTGATTTTTGTACTGCTCAGCACGTACATACGTAACAAAAGGGCTTCGGGTGGCCTCTAAAATTATCGTTATATAATCAATTCACAAACGTTCTCTGACTAAAATTAAGGTATGATTTCAGTATCATACTAAAATTCGGTCTACTTCTGCACTACAAATCACATGGGCTAATTTACTGCGGTAGATGAAAGCTTTCTTCTGGTGAAGAAGCCAACACAAACAAATCTCAAGCAACTTACTAGCGATGTTCGGTCGGCGAATATTGATCGCAAAAGTGTCTTTTCATGGGCCAACTCTCTGTTGCAAATAGGTTCCACTTGAAACATGTACCCGACTAAGGAATAGATGAATCAAACACGTTTCAAGCGGTTCTAAGTAGATCACTTCCCACATAAAACGTCATATTGTCCCTAAACTTCATTTGCTTTGTGCTATGGAGTTCCTCCAACATTACGCAATTAGGGTGATGAGTAAATTTGGAGACCATAAATGTCAGCACAGGTTTCAATGAAGGATCTGTGACTGTAAATACACTGCTAATCGCAGAAATTTAAAATCTCTGGATACGTACAGTACTAGAGTAACGAGCTGATATTACTTGTCATAAACTAAACGTTCATGTTTCATGGTTTAATGTTCTTAATCCTGCAAGAAACGCATTTACCGAACCATAAATCTATTTTTTTTCACTCAGGCTTTGCAATAAAAATAATCTAATCACTCAAGCGATTCTCACACAAATGTTTCCAAGGTTTTTGTATGTATTCCGATGAATTCTACAAAATACATCAAAGATGATTTTTTTTATTGAAATTTACATTAATTTTGAAACGCAAAATGGTTAATATTGAGTACTATCAGCAAGACTTTGGTAAAAATACACTCCATAACACAATAGCCACAGGTAGAGTATATATATCGACATGTCAGCAGTTTGCTGGGTGTATTTGGAGAAATATTGGAAATCATCTTGCTGGTGACGTTACCACTTATAATAAATGTCTTCCTTTGCTTTACAAATGAGCATGTGGTAGAGGTCTAGAATACTTCGATCCAAAAAGATATTTGATCTCCTTTGATACATGTTATCACGTTCAACAACGTAGTGTTGCGTACCCTTGCAATGTTGTATAGTACACCCAAATATCGCGTTGTCGTCATTTACGATGTTAACCAAAATCTAAGTGTGCACCTCCTTCGAGACCTGGAGTACACCAATCGCGTGATGTGAAATATTGTAGTTTTGCGCTTTGGAAAGTACCTAAAACATTGGGAGGAACCAATTTCTCCCGCAAGCGCTGGCTGAAACAGGACGAAAAAAGTTAGAACTCGGTTGTATTGCGTCAGTTGCACGCCGGCGGCGTGATCTGCGTTCGACAGCCAAGAGCTGTATCTGCTCCTCCCCAGCTGGCGGACGACGCTTCACACATTGCCTCCAATGTCAAGAGCAAGTTCTTCCCAACTCCCGGGTCAATGCAAAGAGCTTTCGTATATATTTTGCAAACGTCTTTGTACCGCAAGTGCGGTCTCCTCAATGGTCGACTTCCTAGTTGTAACTCACCATAGAGTCGGTCTCTTGGAATGCGACCATTTTCAATCTTGTAGACTTGACCAAGCCTGCGCAGGCGGCGATGTCGCAATAGAGCGAACATGCTCTGTAGACCAGCTTTTGAAAGCACTTCAGCATTACTTACTCTCTCCAACCACGATCTTTTCAAGATACGACGGATACAACATTCGAAAGGGAGATTTCTCTTTAATTGTTGCGGCTGCTTCTATCTTCTTTATTCTCAAATAGCGTGATGATCTTTGTGTGTCGCATATCTTGTGGGACACACTACTCTCACCAGCATTGGAGTAACCAATGGTAAAGTGGTTGTAATAATGCTGCTCTACAGCATTTGATGAGCTCAAGTGGATTTCCGTCGTCACCAGAGGCCTAGCCATTCGCTAAGCGGTCGATTGCTCTATTGAGTTCATCAAGATTGGGGAAGTATCTAGATATTCAATGGTCGGCAACCGCTCGATATTTTCAAATACATGTGGTAAAACCGTACTCTCTCTAGAGTAGAGAGAGGAGTGCTGAGTTTTGTACACAATGCGTTCACCAGATGCAAACTTAATGAGAGCCGTTTTGTGTTTCTTTGGACCAATGGCTCTCTTGATCCCATCATACATGCTTTGAAAATGTCCAGTTTCCGCATGTTTTTGAATACTAATGCTAACTTCTGTCAAGTAGTCATTTGCACATCGCCTTGCAGTCTGTTTGACCATATCTCCAGCTGCTCTTGAAAGTAGTAAGTTTTCATGTGTTGGCATACCTGCGAACCTCAAAAATGATGACCGTCTATCATACAACACAACGGTCATCTCAGATGCTTTTGCTTCAAACCAGTCTCTCGTTCAAACTTTCTTCGGACCGAAAGTGGAAAGTGCGACTCGGCATATGCAGCTCTTTATTGATTCCCAGTTTCTGAAGCCGATGTAAGTGGGGTTGTCTTGCTGAACTCGGCTGTGAAGGCTTTTGCAAATTGCGCAGCTAGATTAGGTTCGCACATGCGGGTGACGTCAATCCTAGGCTTACCAGACAATTTGGTGCGGTGAAATCTCGTGTCGGAATGCTTCATTTTTTGCACAGGCCATTGAATGATCAGTGTCCTAGTCTGCACTTTAATATGATCTGGTGAGAAGTACGCTTCCTATATTAGTGCGCCCAACAAGAATAAGATCAAGCTGGTGCCAGTGCTCAGAGCGAGGATGTTTCCAAGAGAACTTATGCTGTGGTTTTGTTTGAAAGTGTGTTACTGACACGAGGACTGAACTGTATGCATAAATTTGAAAGGCGTTGCCCAAAAGCATACGTCGCGATATTATTCCGACCCATATAATATCGTCTATCCAAAGAAAACAACCATAACAATTTTTTGAATTTTGTCGTAAAAACGAATTTTAAACATACCATAACTCTTCCGGTCCCAATTTCCCATAATAATTATCAGCATTAGTTTTTACCGAATGTATTACAATTCATTGGATTACCTTACCCCAATATGTGGTGGACTCTCCTTTCCCTGCGATTTTCATAGCGAAATTAGACTTGCACATGTAACAGAAGAATTACTCGTCATCCATACATTTTGATATACTCGTTTGATAAAATTAATTTCAATTTTATCTGATGCTTTGAACGCTATAATGATTTCCAAATCTGATGGATGGATTCATAGTTAAATTTAATGTATTTTAATTGGTAAGCGCGCTTAGATCTCATTTTTCAATGAGACTATACAGTGTTTCACAGAAAGAACAATAATACTTGCAGGACAAACTCGATAGGTGGTCTTCGACTGATAATTTCCATTTATACACTATCGCCTGGAAATATTATCAGTAAGAGAAAAAAGAGTATTTGCTATCGTTGCCTATCTCTTAGCGTTTTTTTGTTCAGTGAGCATTTATTTATTCTATATATTCCCCTTACCCGTAGATTAGTTGTGAGAATATGTCATTGAGATTATCATCAAAAAGCAAACCACAGATTCACTATAAATTCGACAAGGTCATCAGAATAGCATTCAAGTCAGGCTTTAACTTTTTTATGCTCAAATTGTCATGAATATTCGATCTGTTTTTGAGCACTCAGTTTCCATGCACAACATAAATTTGTTTTACGTAAAAGTGTGTGACACAGGAAGGAATAGTGTCAATCGCTAGTGTTTTGAATGCTAGACAGACCACCAACCTACGGTGAAACTGAATGGAACGGAGTGCCGTAAACTCTGGTGAATGTTATGTTTGTGAGTCTGTGTTGGCAAAGTTGTGTGCTAGAGAGAACCACAACGGAAACGGTACAGGTGAACTAGCTGGTTGAATGAATATCAGATTATCTGTGTAGTGAGCAATAATCACTTTATGCACCCGCGACTCTTAGTGAGTCATGCTCCAGCGATAGTGCATTCACTGACCAACAAAATCAATGGAAAAGACACGATTCTAGGTCTAGAAAGAGTCGCACGAGAAATGTTTCAGTGATACCCTTTCTGGAAAAACTGAACTAAGAAGAACATCAGTGATTATGGAGCGATGCGTTATAAGTAATGTATGGTTATGTTAGACCAAACCGTCGAATGCTCGAGTATAGCCGGTTGAGACTTATTTACAAGACGAATCAGATAGGAGTGACAAACTTTGGAGGAAATTCGGTTTTATGCGTTTCGAATAATAGATTTGTTTATAAATAAGCTATCAGTGTAATATTCATTGCTGTTTGCCTAATAAAAGCTTGAACAATATTAATAACGTGTGATACGTTTGCCATGTTGGTGTCAAAAACACATATCGCCATGTGTTTTCAAAACTTAAACCAAAACCAAAGAAAATGGTCATATTTCCAAAGACCTATTCTATTGTGAGTTGAAATCCGCAAGCTAACCATTCAGAAGACCTCACGTGTGTTTCAAATACGTTCGAAAATGAATGATGGCATTGAAATTCACCCCATGAGGTTGATTCCTCACTTTGAATGCAGCGATTATAGCGTTATCTGTAAGCTGAGAACGAGCAACTACTGCTCTAAGTTGCTAAGCGTATATCAGTATTCAACTGTCGCTTATTGTTTCGAGCGCAGAAGAAGAGATTTTGTTTTCCTTTCCAACTGGACTTCTTTAGTCATTTGAAACAACATGTGACAAGCAGGTGTCATCGCATTTGATCTGCATTATTGGTCGATGAGCGATGAATGAGACAAACAGCAAAATGAAATTTCAGTAGAAACTAA
>JACCGJ010011441.1:0-38614 GCA_013407085.1 Atriophallophorus winterbourni | reverse complement strand
ATACAAGCGAGAAAAATCACTCTGCCGTCGAAAAAGAAGCATACGCTATCGTGGAGTCCATCCGAAAATAGCGACATTATCTTCTAGGCAGACCATTCAAACTGATAACCGACCAACGTTCGGTTTCCTTCATGTTTAGCGTCCGCCAGAAAAGTAAAATTAAGAATGACAAAATCCAACGTTGGAAAATAGAGCTATCGGAATACAAATATGATATCATATATCGTCCAGGTACGAAGAACCATGTCGCTGACACTTTGACCTGTAATGTGTGTGCATCAACTTCGAATTCAGATCAGCTCGAAAAACTGCACAGCTCACTTTTCCACCTAGGGATCACTCGTTTTTTCCATTTCATTCTATGTAAAAACCTTCCATATTCTATTGATGATGTCAGACGTGTTATATCCAACTGCAAAGTCTGTGCTGAACTGAAACCAAGATTTTTCAAATCATCTGGTAAGCTAATTAAAGCCACGCAACCATTTGAACGTTTGAGCATAGATTTTAAAGGTCCGTTACCATCTTGTTCACGCAACCGCTACCTGCTCACATTAATCGATGAATTCTCGCGGTTCCCATTTGCTTTTGCCTGTGCCGATTTATCATCAGCCACAGTAATTGAATGCCTTACACAACTTTTCTGCCTCTTTGGGATGCCAGCATACATTCATTCAGACCGGAGATCGTCTTTTATGTCTTCCGAAATCAAGAGTTTGCTGCTTGAGAAAGGCGTCGCTATGAGCCACACTGCGGCCTATAACCCACAAGGAAACGGTCAGGTTGAACGCCTCAACGGTACCATTTGGAAAACAATATGCCTAGCATTACAAACCCGTAATTTACCTCCAACTCATTGGGAGCTAGTCCTACCTGAAGCACTGGCTGGCTTGCCGAAATACCTCCACGTGGTGCCAGCTGGGTGGGCTCGGTTCTCCGAGCTCAGCGAAAGGTTCGGCGGTGGTGTCTGAGGGTGTGGTGGGTTTTCGCCTGGCAAGCGTTCTCCCTATAAAAAGCCACAAAATCCAATGATGACATCACGACGCGGCGGATGTGACTCGCCGCTCCAAAAGTCACTGCCCCTTGTCCTATCCAAGGACATTGTATGGTGCACAGGCAAAAACTGAAGTCACCAACCTATCAACGGGGTTATTGGGCTCCGAACTGGAAATTCCCAGAAAAAGGGCGTATGAACCGCTTCGTCGATCACCGGCCACCGATAGGTGCGAACCTCTCTCGCTCCACGCATTGTAGGTAAAGGCTCGGGGTGGACCCCCCCCCCCTAAACGAAATCTGCCCCTACTTCGGTGTAGGCAACCGGGCGGGGTAGTAACATGCCTACGTTTAACGATGCCGATGACAACGCTTTGTACCCCCTTCTCGCTTTGTACATCTCATTGTTTATGTTGAACGGCACTATATCTGTATCAGATTGTGCAAATATAATAATAACCTGAAGCACTTCATTGCATACGATCATTACTATGTACGTCGATCAATTGCACCCTTCATGAACGCATGTTTCAATATGCTCGGCGTTCTACCACAGGAACATCCTTAACTTCTTGGCTGACGACACCGGGTCCTGTACTTTTACAGCGATGCGACCGATCTTCTAAATCCCAACCGTTGGTGGAGGAAGTACAACTATTGACCTGCAACCCACTCTATGCACACATTGCTCATCAAGATGGTAAGACTAAAACAGTGTCTCTACGCCGTCTAGCCCCAACAGTCAGAAATTCAACGCCGATTTTTCCTACTACGTCTGATACTCCAGTAATAACCGAACACCGTGAACAGTCTGATGTTCAAAATGCCAATCATGATCTAGATGACCCATTATGTGTACCCCCACCGAAATTCACTCTCTGTGTTACCCTCAAATTTTGGAACAACGACAACGCATCTGTCCTTACAATTTGAGAACTCGAGAAGCTTGATTTTTCTGTGTTAACCTCATCCAGCACGAAAGATTGTCTTCCATTTCAAAGCGCGGGTGAATGTCATGATTGTTTGTTGTATACTTTGTATATGCCGTTGACTAACACATCTTGTTTACATTTCAGCTATTGTTCTTAGAATAGTAAAGCGTTGCTTACTCCACTCAAACCACTCTTCCTTTTCTACTTAATTCGGATCGTATAAAGAACGTTACAGTCAGTTACTGGAGCAACGCCACACTTTTCGTAGACCAACTATTAATAGACAATAAATCTAGGCAGAGGGCAAGAACAGTTTACTGGCCTGATCGACGCAGTGTTAGTACATTCATAACACCTACGTATGAAGACGTGCACGGTTTTATAAAATGAGTTTTGGGATTAGAAAAGGCTCAGAAGAGCAGCTTATCACACTGGATGCTTATGCGCGACAACAGAGGCACAATGCTAACCACTAGCCTAGACGATTGCTGTCATCGACAAACGAAGTCACTTTGATCACCGCAACGTCACAATCTCAATGATACATTGTAATTATTCATACTAGGAATAAGGAACACTCCTAAAGAAATTATGGGTTGTAGTCGCCGATTTTATTTACGGAACCCCCCAACGTATGTCATGTAAAATAAGCGGAAACCATATCACACGTCAGGTAGACGCAATCTAATACATCACAAATTTAGAGCACACATGAGAATCTATTGAACTATTGAGCCGAATAGTTTCCAAAGAGGTTTGAAAACGACAAAACTGATCGATCCCGATTCATACAGGTTTAGGTTCTTTTTCGTCCTTAGATACACTATGATGTACTGTAGTATGTATGAAAGCACAAGTCTGATCCAGGCAAAGTGCCAGAGACTGCACGTGGGCTAAGATACTGTCAGGTTGCCCAGGCCTAGAGAGATATAAGGAAAAATAGAAATGGTAGTGAAACTCCAGCTGTAGAGTGCAAAACAATTTTATACTCGACCGGAATGGTGACGACGATAGTGTTAGCAGCGAAAGATTAAAATTCGCATAAATCGAGAAAGCTTTCAACCATTGCGCTTAAGACTGTAACTCTACTGTAATTGATAACAATTTTTTAACCGAATCACGCCAACCCATCGGATTCTCGCATGTTCCTATCCCCTCAAAATCCCTATCGTATATTCAACAAGCAACCAAGTGTCCAAAGGCATTAAGTGCACAGCTTGCAAGCGTTGGGCTCACCCTAGCTGCTCAGATATACATAAATCTCACTATAGGATGTACGCAAAGTACAACTGGTTGTAGTGGTATTGTAGCGGCTCCAATAAGGCTGCCACTGACGCCGCTTCGATTAATCGAAGACCACAGAATAGTGTGATTTCGCCCAGCTCGTCAGATTTCGCACCCACTCAAACTTACGCATCTGTGGTGCGTGCAAATATGAGCTCTGGAACAACAGCAGCCAAGGAGAAAGTCATCATCATCATCATGAAGCATATGTCTGGAGCCAGACAAAGTGACAATGGATATAGGAGCCGAGCAGGTGTTTCCAGTAGTGACTCCTCTACGACGGATGCGGTGTCAATTGTCAGACAACGGTCCATTACCTTAAAACAAGAGGCCACCGAACCTGATGCTCCTGCTCAAAGCAGCACGCCAAAAAAACGTGCAGCTCCCTCGGGTGCTTCAACCAAAGGCCAAGCAGGATTAGTTTCAGGAGTATATGGTATGGTATGAAAGCACAAGCCTGATCCAGGCAAAGTGCCGCACAGTCGCAGACTGCACGTGGGCTAAGATACTGCCAGGCTGCCCAGGCCTAGACAGATATGAGGAAGAGATAAGAACAGGAAATGGTAGTGAGACTCCAGCATGTTTCAGCATGCAGCTCACTACCTCTGGCCAATCAATTTAGCACGGTGTTAGCCACACAGCACAAAGTACTGCACGATTGCACATTTGTTTCAGAAGTACGAATAACCAGCGCCCCAGTATTGTACGCTAATGTATGCAGCATAAGGAATAAGTGAACTGAACTCTCCTTGCGTGTGTCTGAGTTACACCCAAGTGTTATAACTCTTTCTGAGACATGGATGTCTGCGCCTGATGACGTGAAAATAAAGATAAGCGAACAATAGATGCGATAGACCTGGCGATAGAAGAGGCGGTGGCTTTGCACTTCTCCTGGACTATGGTTTGCACAATACGGGCACAGGTATATCGCTAGCCAATGAAAACGTTCAAGTTGTTACGAGTCTTCTTACTTGCTAAAAGTCATCCCTCGCAATTGTTTGTATCTAACTCACATCCAGTGCAGCGAAGCAGGAGATTGCACAGCTGATTGAGACGCTCGATGGTTGGTTTCGCTAAGATCCCAGCGTACTCATCTTGGCTGATTTCAACTTCCCAGACATAGATTGACCCGTCTCTACAGGTGTAGTTATTGAGCAATCCGAAACTTTTCTCGAATGGCTCCATAGTCATGCGTTGCACAAGCATGTGAGTGATCCTACGAGGGTTCGTCATGGATACAATCCATCCACTTTTGAATTGGTATTTCGTCCCAGCTAGAAGCCATTAAATATTTAAAGTACCGCTCGGAAAAAGCGATCACGTAAAATAGACTTCGAAGCAGTACTGTGTTTTCACAAGCATTTCTCTCGTCCTAGTCGCAATTTTAGGCTTGTAGACTGGGGTTTACTCATAGACTTAAAAATCTCTTCGATTGTCTAGCGATTCCAATGTAAGAGAAAACTGTGATAGAATTTGTAAGTATCTAAAAGAGTTACAAGACAAGCACGCTCCGCTGCAATGCGTGAGAATGCATCAAAGGCCGCCTTTGTGGACTCATCAAGTCCGTAGGTCTACCCGTAAACGGGATCACCTATCCCTCACTTCTGGTTTTTTGGGCCCGCTACGGCTTTTGACCGTGTTCCATTTCGACGTCTATTGCTCAAGCTCCATGCTCGTGATGTAAAGGGACCTGTTCTAACTTGGATTGAAGACTTCTTTATTGACCGTTATACACAAGTCGAGGTTAACGGAGTAAAATCGCAGACTACACGTCCAATTTCCGGGGTTCCGCAAGAATCTGTTCTCGGCCCGTTACTTTTTGAAGTATATGTTAATGACCTCCCCGACTCATTAAATCTGAATTGTCTATATTTTGCAGATGATCTGAAAATTCGGGGTACAGTAAGCTCTTCTGCTGAGAATACAGTTTTCCAGAACGAATTGAACAAATTGCTCGATTGGACGGTAAAATGGCTGTTTCCTGTAAACCGAGAGAAATGCGCGGTAATGCTTTTGGGGCCAAGCACGCCTGAAGGTGCGTACTTCCTCGGGGTTCATCAACTGAAATGGGTTGATATTGAACGTGACCTGCGTACAATTGTGACTCGGTCGCTTAAATCCAAGAAGGATACAAACAGAAAAGCTGCTGCTGCAAACCGCGCATGGTTTGCTATTAGTCAGTCGTTCTCGTTGATTACTCCACAAATGTTTCGCACTCTATTCCACATACTTGAGACCAGTTTTGCAATATGGTTTGCCAGACCCCTATCTACAAACTAAGGGAGAACGTGACCAGTTGAAAAAGTGCAAAGGCGGACGACGAAAAGAGTACAAGGATCGAAATCAATTCCTTATGTGGAAAGAGTTCAACGCCTCAACCTCATGTCGCTCAGTATTCAGTGTGTGCGCTACGACCTGATGCTAACTCGTCTCATATTAATGGGAGCTTATGGTGACAAGCTGCGCGAGTTTTTCCCTCTCATGGCGGACTCAAAAACCCATGACCGTGCTCTAAATGTTCAAAGGCGAAGAACACTACGCCTAACACAGGGATTCACGCTCTCAACAAGAATTGTTAACTTGTGGAATGCGCTTCCGGAAGAGGTTATTTTAGCAAGATCTGAAAACCAATTCGAGCAACTGGTGGATAAGGTACTGCCTGTAATGCCACGCATTACGCATTCGTCTTCCTGGCGACACTGGCTATAATCTGGGTAGCAAGATGCTCGCTGTCACGACGCAAGAAAAAGATCTTGGGGTGATTATACAAAATGACTTGGGCTGCTCTGTTCAATGTAGTAGATCAATAGATCAATAGTTTATTACGGTATAAAAAGCGGGGAGCTTGTACAAAACCGCAGGGTGGATTGTGCGGTGCTTCAACCGTGGCAAATAGAAACGTTGGGCTTTTTAAAAGTGCGTTCGGAACAATCGATCAACGTCTGTTTGCGTTTATTCTTCAGGCGTACATCAGGCCACACTTGGAGTATGCTGTCTCCGTCTGGAACCCATGGTTGAGAATAACGATATTCTCACAAACGTTCTGACAGCTGATTGGTCGGTTATTTGATTGGCTAAAATTATTCATTCTAGGTCAAATAAAACTCCTCGCAAAGTGATCAGGGATCACTTTGGTAATCATAAGGGCTAACGATATCACTGAGCTTTTTTAGCATACTATTTGTGGCCAGTTGTTCGAAAGTCTCGAGGAATTGAACCACATGCTGGCAGAATTCACTCGAGTTTCCGGTACCCACTTTTCCAAACGATCTTCGAAAAGAAATTCAGCGGGCGAGTTGACATTCATGAAATATGAGTGTCAACGAAAAGTATCCGTACAGAGGCCTACACGTGGAATTCGTCGTCAAACTTCCATTGCGGAGCGTTTTTAAACATTGGACGCCATGGTGTGCAATTTCGGATTACTACTAGTAACATGGTCCATAACCATGAATTACTAACTGGTGAAGCCGGATCGTGGCACTCCCGCAACAGACGACTCACTCCTTCGGAACTGGATGCCATTCAGCCGATGCTTGAAAGCGGGGCCTCGTCGTTCAATATTCGGTATTATGTGAAAACTAGTTTCGAAAAGAATATTACTGGCTGGGATGTTGAGAATATGCGTCGTCGAGATCTGGAAGGACGAAACAATCCAAGTAATCGTTGTTGAAATGCAATTAAAATAAAATAATAATTAGTGAATATACTTATAACAATCCATTTTTCATAGCCTATATTAGCCGCATGGAAGCTGAACTGAACGTCGATGGAAAGGCAAGGGTACTGCTGGACGAAACAGACAAGATGACGCATTTCATGTTCAGTACAAAGGAGATGCTCAGTTTCTTCATGTAGCAATTGGTTTTATGTGGCGGGAGACAGTACAGGATATCCGGACGTTCCTACTTACGATTGTTAAATTCGTCGGTGATAGGGATGCCGTTCGTGGTATTATGTCTGATGGAGCCCTTGCGATAGCGAATACAGTTGAAGACGTTTTTCCGAACGCTTCGCATCTGCTTTGCCGAGTGCACATTATTCGGAATGTCACTCGTCGTAACCCCCAAAGGGACGCACTTAAATCAGTGAACCAGGAGTTTGTGGCGGTACGCCTTTGCGTTAATCAATCTGCAAAGAGCGGATCCCATGTTCTTTTTATACTTCAAAGGGCAAACTGTGGCAGCTCCTGTAAGTGGGCGAATTCCCGCCTACCTAAGGTAGCTACTTACGGAATTGGGGACACGAACATGGTAGAGGCGATGCACAAATGTGTAAAAATGAATCGCCTTAGTGGTAAGATCTCAATATGGGAGGCCATTTGGTTATCCCAAATCGGTGTTGGGTATCTTATCTGGCACCAACAACGCAAAATTTTATCGAATAGCATGAGGCGGGTTCGCGTCCCCAACCACTCGAAATTAGATTACCTGTGCGATCTTCTTATGCCATACGCCGTAAACCTCATATCCGCCAACGTAACTGATTCAACAGTTACTATAGTAGGTTCAACGGAAATTATGGTGCTTGTTAGGGACTCGTGGGTTTGGGGTGTGCGCTGCTTAAATAAGAAGTGCACATGTCCCTTTTTCGTTGATCAATGTTTGCCCTGTAGGTAAGTGTTTGCTGCGGCAATATTGGAAAACTTTGATGTGTCGTCACTCCTGCTTTCCCAGCGCTGGTTGGGAAGTACTAATCACGTAATGTCAGTAGATTTTTCTTCTGCGGACGTTCTTAGGCGAACTAATCGCGTGTTTTCATCTGGTCAATCTTACGCAGCTGATGTTATAAATCGTTTGCGCTGCAAATTAGAGTCACCATACTTCAATATGTATATGCGTATGACCGATAACTTCTTAAATACGTCCGGTCCTTGTTTTATGCCGCCGATTACTTCAACATTAGACCTTGGCAATATGGCACTGGCGTCCCTACGTTATGACACACTTCCAGTGGTAACATTATTGAATATAGAGCCCAGTGACGTCAACCGTCAGATATCGTCTCAGGTAGCCAGTTACGACGAAGAAGCATCGATTACCGCTGTGGAAGGCAACGTTGTTCGGGTATTAGGCGTTCACGATGGCTGGATCAACGATCGAGGACGGGCAGCTTCTTCTCGCAACCCAATCCCACCCACCTCTCGACTACCTCCAGTAGATCTGGATGAGTTTTTGGGCCACGATCAAGTATGTAGTCAGTGTGGTTCTGATGAACCACCGGAATTTGCTGGAGAAACTATAAAATGGGAGCAATGTCCTCACTATAACCAATGGTATCTTCTTCACTGTTTAATTACCCCCCATTTGTGACTGAAAAGTGGTGCTTCGATTGCATTCAAAAATTTGAATGAATTTTCAATATAATTTTACATAGTTATCTGTGATCTAATCTATTTATGGTGAGTCTTAGTGTCCAGTAATTAGCGATGGGATTCGATCTCGTTGTCTGCGTTTCTGGAATCGTTGGAAAATGTGATTAGTTATACGTGGATCAATACATTCCACACGTAAGTTTTTATCCAAAAACATGTTCTACCGTGATACCGTGTGTGGTGTTCTTCCAGTGAACTGAACCAACACTCTCGCTGGAAAACATGAACGTTCGACAATCGTTTGCACAATAATGATCTAGATTCTTTCATTCTTCTCGGTAAAACCTACCGCTTTGAATTATATCTAACGAGCAATGTGAGGGAGATCATCGTACGGCTAAAAAATAAAAATTGTTAGCGGCAACGCAATTGAATACGTAAGCTTGTATTTACGTTAATCTTCATAATATTCTATTTTACTGTTTATACCTAAATTCTATACCTATCTCTCCTCCAGGTGTTGTCATCTCGTGCCCCGGACACATCAAAATATCAATTTGAGGGTAGAAGAATACGAGGAATAGAAGGTTTATTGAAACACAACTTGCTGTTCAACAAATTTCAAAATATATATTTTATTTCCCATCCATTGGCTTTCTTATCCTAAGGCAGTAAATTGGACATGGCCATATTTCATAATGCGATCAAATGCGATAAAATGTGTTGTGTTGAGACGAGTTAAATTTTGCTCTTTTAGCTAATTGTGCATCATGGAAAACGTTCTATTATTGAACGTGCATGGAATTGAGTAAGCTTTTTAAACTATCATGTAGCTTGTGACTCATAAATATTTCTGCATGACATTGTACGTTGACTAAAAAGCTCATGCTCTGTGAGATAGACCTAGAATTTCGACGTAGCTCCCATCTCACTACATGTGGTAGAGCGTTTAGTTTCATTCGCCCCCTTTAGTCTGCTAGCATGTACAAGGTGCGCACTTTCGTCCAATAAGATTGCGAGTTTGCGCGGAAGCGTCACCCCTTCACTCGCTTGAATCAAAAGACAGTCTCAGTCTGAGAGATTACAGTGTATGTAATAATTTCACCACACAGAAAATCAGCTTTAAATTGGTGACGGCAAATTGACACTCGTTTACAAATCTGTGTCATAATTAAAACGTTACATGAATGCGTTGACATGTCATGTAGGTCAGACAATTGGCAGCATGATGTGTAACCCAGTCTTGGAGCTAATTTGGGGTAGAGAAATGCAGACAGTCTATGTGGAATGAAGGTCATTCCATGTAACGAGACAAATGCGATTACAAAACAAGAGGAGATAATGAGATGTCATTATATGTAGCGAGACAAGTAAAATGTCTCTGTCTACTTCTTACTTCATTTGGGGAATTAGTCGAATTCTTATTGAATTATTACCATCATATGGATATTTTTAAGCTCGTTGCTTTGCGTACCACTTATCAACTGATATAAGGCTCGCTGAATCTGATCTTAACGTCTCCACCTGCTGACAGCAAACAAAAGGAAAAAGGCTTTACAGTGTATCCAGTACAATCAACTGAAATGATGCATTTACCAGGATTTAATTTTCACGATAAGATTCTTTCATTTGTCCTGCAAGATTATCGTTGAATTCTATCCAAATACAGTAGTATACAAAATGATTCATCTACAGTTATAATATAACACATTCCGTTAATACGCAATATGCGTCACAGTGGTCATACAACGTTATCCACTTTCATGAAAATAGTTTACTTTTCCTACAAGATCCATGTGCGTTGATTTGTTGTTGCTTCTTCGTTTGATTTATACATGACCTTAAATAAGAGTACCGACTACGGTATACTACTAGCCGAGAGGCTAAGCTTGTTGCAAACCATTGAGCGAACACACTGGCCGACACAAAGTTGTTATTCTGAATGAAACCTGATCTAAATAGACCGTCAACTTGATACGTAAAATACAGACCAGGGTATACTACCGGCTCGGCCAGAACACACGGTAAGACTAAACGTGTTGCCAACCATTAAGGTCAACATGGAAATGTTCCTAAGCGAACACACTGGCCAAGAAAACGTTGTTACTCTGACTATAACCTGATCTAAACAGATTGTAAACTTGATACGTTGAGGTCAACTTGGAAATGTTCCGTAGTGGACAAACTGGTCGAGAAAAGTTAAATTTGTTTTTCGAAATGAAACTTGCCTTAAGCAGACCGTAAACGTGATACATAGAATCAATATTTTGCAACATTAAAGATATACGGATAACAGGCGTATCACTGTTTTCAGATGTCTTAAAAGATTAAAGTTTATTCATATAGCTTTAGGTTCCTCAGTCAGGCTAACCTTTTCAAGGTCATTAAATGAAATCAATGATTCAACACTTCCTATATCAAGTATAAATTCTCTCAAATAACCGTTTAGTTGTATTGAAGCGAGCACGTTCAGCAATTCAGAAATTTCTCGGAGTGACATGAGCTAATAAAATTGATTTCAATTCATTGAGCATAAGCATCTTCTCCTGCTGAAGTAAGAAAATGCATAGTAATAATTGAATCAAACATTTCACCCTTAGTAAGAAACCAAAGTTCAAAACGTTCCAGATAATCTCCGATTTCTCTGGGGGTTCCATGAATATTGAGACATCCGAAATTTTGAATAAACGACATAGCTGATCGCGATGGCAATTGTATTGAATTGTATTGAATTGAATTGAATGAAACAACCAACCCGAGAATAGAAGTGAGAATAAACCACACTCATTATTCGAATTACACGGTATGTATGTTGTATAGACAGGGAACGTACTATCGATTATTCTGTTCAAGTGGTCGTCTGAACATGAAAAGATACTTCGATATATTTTATCCATATTGCAATTCAGTGCTGTACTTAAGCCGTTTACAACAAATTTGCGTTCCGTTTAAATCATGGATTCTTCTCCTTATGAAATTGGTGCTTGTTCAGAATAAAATAGCTATCCGGTATTGTGTATTCAACGTCGACGAAGTGAAGCAGAACAAAGTTATGCTCATACTCATCGAGAAGCACTTGCTGTTCACTGGGCTGTCATGCGCCTAAACAAATATATATTTGGTCACGAATTCACTATAGTAACTGATCATGAAGCACTTAAATTTATTTACAATCCGACATCTTTATTAGCAAAATCTACTGCAGCAATGTTCCAGCGATGGAGCATAGCAATTGGTGAATATAATTACACCATTGAACATCGCAGTGCAAAACAAATTCCGCATGTAGATTACTTATACCGCAATGCTTTGACATATGAAAAGACTGACAGTACAGACTGCTTGTTGGTTTTACCGCTGTGTGTATCTCGTTCAGATTCACGATTTTAGACAAAGAAATATTTTGGTCCGATAATGGCTGCAGTTAAACGAGGTTGGTCAGCCACATCCAAGAAAAAATATCCATCTTACTTTCAGCGCCGTGATAAATAATGTGTGACACATGAAGGTCTGTTGTGTGTAAATGATCGTATTGTTATTCCTCCCTTATTTCGCAAACAAATACTTGATGATTTGCATTCGATACACTTAGGTATTGAAAAAATGAAATCGTTGGCCAGACATTTAGGCTGGTGGCCTGAGATTGATACTGATATCCGCAGAACTGCTTCTTCATGCCATTCCTGTAAGCACAAATTATTCTGTCAGCCATCAAAAATGGACTCCATGGCCATTAGCTTGTGGAGCCTGGCAACGTATTCATATGGATTACTGCGTACCATTTCTAAAGATATACTATGCTCTTGTGGTAATCGATTCGTATTCAAAATGGTCAGAAGTTTTCCTTACTACTAAACCCAATTCTGATTTCACAATGCTTGCATTACAAAAGGTTTTCAGCCGCGAAGGTGTGCCTATAGCTGTTGTGAGTGATAATGGAAGCCATTTCTCTGCTTCATGTGTTACTCACTGGCTACATTCACTTCACATTTTTTACTGCACCCAGAAATCCACAGTCGAATGGATTAGCCGAAAACTTTGTAGCTACGCTAAAACGTGCCATTTCCTCTTGTTCTCCAACAACATTTAATGAACTTGATCGTTGTATTGAAAGTTTCTTGCTTTAATATCGTAATAGAAAGCATTCAACTACTGAAAATACACCATTCATGGTATCGGAATCTCGATTATTTAGATCAAATCTGCTGGAACTGGGATCAGCTGAAGTATCATACTATCATGGAAATGAGTACAGTCCAAGTACCGGTATTGTATTAAACAAGATCGGAAGCACTACGGTAAAAATACTTGACCTGGAAGACGGAACTGTGCACAACCGTCATGCAGATCAAATCAGCTACCAAGATTCAGGTCAGTTGCGTTCTAATACTGGTTGTGTTAGCAAAAATAACACAACACCTACAGATTCTTCCGAAAATACTGAATCAAGTGAACCTGTCAGACGATCAGGAAGGCTGAGGAACAAACCTATTTAAAATTACAAAAATCCGAGGACGATTAGGTGTTGCGGTGGATGTGATGATTGTTTAAATAACAATCGATATTATTTATCAATAATAATCAATAACTCTGTTATTCAAATTCTCGTTGTTATTTCTTGGTTATTTCAATTCATTCATTACAAATTCTCTAGTTACGAACATTTATAGCCTTAAATCTGTCGTGAGTTATAATGGAACATACTTCACTGGTTTACCTGCTAATCAGTGGCTACATTCACTGGGTTACCAGAATATATTTACTGCACCCAGAAATGGATTAGCCGAAACATTAATAGGTACGCTAAAACGTGCAATTCTCTATTGTTCCACAAATACATTTATTGAACTTCTTGGAATATTTACAATTTCGTGCGTCAATTTGATAATAGTTATTCATAAATCGGATCTATATGTGTAAGTAGTTACCTGTCAATAAATGTCTACATTATAAAATCGATCGCTTCACAGGAATAACATATGCGTTGTTGTGATTTGTCTAACAGGATTTAACTATTATTTCAATGCGCTCAATAATTGTATTATTTATCAACGGCTGTTAGCTCTGTATTCTCGGTTTTAATCTTATATATCATGATATTTCACAGATAGATCAACTGTAAATGTGAATTTCACATTTAAGTTTAGTAAATTTTGGCCTGTCTGGATTCCAATTTTTTGTGCTTCTATCGAATTGTACACATTTATTTTTTTGTTGCTAACATTTACTTTCCTGAAAGATTCATCACTTCGTACTTCCTCTTCTTATTTTGTTTTAATCTTTCCCGCCATTTTTGTTGGTTCGCAATTTACTTGATTGGACTTGCGCCATATTTTCCGCCCATAGACGCTCTTAATTGTTATTGAAATTATTCCCGGATCTTCAGTGTTGAGGTATTTTGTATATTTGTTTTAGTACCGCATTTTTATAGAGCAATTGTTTGCAAATATATTGGTTTTTGCATTGATTGGACAATTCTGCGCGTATCTCTAACCGGGTTTGAATCGAGTATAGAAAGCAATTACGAGCCATTTGGATATCGTCCCTAAAAGTACTCTATTGTACTTTACAGTACTCAACAATCTCGGGAATTCGTTGGACGATAAGGAATATGGCAACAACAAGAAGCATGTCAAAGAAGTCAGACGAGAAAATCGATGGTTTAATCGCATCCAACACGGAGCAATCTTGTCGTTCGACACTTGTTATCCCTCCTGCATCCCCTACCCACGTGAGTCAGTCAGACACTAATCCTATCAATTTTGGTACTATTCCCTCTTTTGGTTTTCCCACTATTCATTCCCCACGTTCGTCGTCTCAGGGTTCCAGGCAGGCCCATAGCATTAGAGAGGATGCTCCGAAGGAGCATGATGACTTATGGGAGGAAGAAGAGTTGCGTTTAGCAGAGGAAGAGTTGGAGATTAAAAGGCGACGCCTAGCTTTGAAAAGATCGAAGGGCAATCGTGATCATGATCAGTATATTGATCAAGATGTTTATTCTGTGAAACGTGCCGACGATGGAAGCCCACCACCACAGCCATCAATTGAATCTCTTTTCAGAAGTCTGGCCGTGGGACTTAGTTTGCCCAAAATAGAAATCGAGCCATTTGATGGTTCACCGGCTGACTTTGTCACATTCATGAGGTCGTTCGCCAGCTACATAGAATCTCAGGTTACGGATCCTTATCAAAAACTGCTACCTTATCTATTATTGTAAAGGGACACCCAAGGAGTCTATCCGGCATTGCGTTTTGCTTCCTCGTGAAAGTTGTTTTTCTAGTGCTTTAGAAATACTCCGTGCACAATATGGAAAGCCACATCAAATCGTCGACTGCGTCACAAGGGATTTATATTCAGGACCGGTTATTCGGTCTGGTGATCAAGCTACGCTAGAATCCTTGTTGCAGCAGATGCGCAGTTGCAACATTAGTCTTTCACAACTAAACCGTGCCGCAGATTTAAACTGTGCAACTTATCTGCTGAAAATTGTTCAGCGATTACCCAAGCCACTACAGATAAAGTGGGCTGAAGTGGCAGAGTCTTTAATGGCGCTGAACAAAGAGCCGTCATTTGAAGATTTATTGGCTCTGATAGAAAGAAGAGTAGCAATAGCTAGTACAGAGTACGGTGCCTTGGCATTTGAAAACACAAAGTCTTCGCCTCCCCTCAGTTCTGGTCGTAGAATTGCTGCTGTTCAGCATTCTCCACCAACGAAAATCTGTATGCTTTGCCAGTCAACCCACCCTCTGGAGAAATGTTCAATTTTCCGGAGTTACAACGTCCAAAAAAGGTGGGAAACACTTAAGCGAAATGGACTGTGCTTCCATCGCAGACTGCAAATCGCAACAACTTTGTCGCTTAGATGGTTGTAGTAAAGCCCATCACTATCTCCTTCATACGTCTACTAACAATGTTGAAAAGGCGACAGAAGAAATAGCTCAGGTGTGTAACTCCTATAGCTTAGCTTCTAATGGCGTACATCTTGGTTTTGTCCCAGTTAGGCTGGTAAGTCCACGCGGTTCGGTGTCTACTTACGCCTTTCTTGAGAACTGATCGGACTGCACCTTACTTGACAGGGATTTGTTGGAGCCATTAGGACTTGAATCGAGGAAAATTAGGCCGAGCATCTCCAGTTTACATGGCTCTAAGACAATAACTTGTGGGCAAACCAATGTAAAGCTATCCTCACTAGACAATAAATTCAATTGTGTGATCGAACACTCAATTGTTGTGAACAGACTGCCTGTCAGTCGTGTTGATATTCCCAAGATCGATATTAATCGATGGCCTCATCTTGAAGGAGTTTCACTGGAATCCCTCAGGTCGAGTCGCGTGGGCATTCTCATAGGTTGTGATGTTCCGGATGTGCATTGCGGTTCGGAACATAGACTTGGAAAAGAACGAGAACCGTTTGCAATCAAGACGCCATTGGGTTGGGTTTTGAGAGGGCCAACGGGTCAACATGACATGTCACCTCGTCGCGTCAACGCGATCCTACAAGAACATCCGAGCACCGAGACATTGTTGACACAGTTGTATGACTCAGAATTTATAGATCCTGGAGACTCTGAGGCACCACATCCCTCTCTCGACGATGTCAGAGCACAACACGAAGTGGAGTCATCACTTCGCCTGGTCGATGGTCACTACGAAATAGGGGTGCCATGGAGTTGTACGTTACTTTATTTGCCAGACAATTATCATTTGGCGCGAATGAGGCTAAGCAGCTTAGGCCGTAAGCCAATGAATGATCAATCCCTTCGAAATCGTTATATCGCCACAATAAAGACTCGTTTCGAAAAGGGTCATTTACGCCGTGGCGATTCCAGTATCAAACGGTGGGTTTTACCGCATCATCCAGTTATCAATCCCAAAAAGCCGGAAAAGCTGCGAATCGTTTTCGGCTGCGCAGCAAAATTTAGAGGAATTTCCTTGAACGATGTGCTGCTTCAAGGGCCAGATATTGTGAACAGTCTCACGGGTGTCCTTCACAGGTTCCGCCGATACCAAGTAGCTCTGTGTGCTGTTATTGAAGATATGTTTCTGCAAGTTCGTATGCCCGAAAGGGATAAATGGGCTTTCAGCTTCCTTTGGTGGAAAGACGATAAGCCTGATGAGAATCCTGAGGTCTATGAATGGAACGTGCATCCGTTTGGAGCAAAATCCTCGCCATTCTGCGCTAACGCATTTAGTAGGATTTTCGATGAACATATCGATGGGTTCGATCATGGAATAGAAAAGGGGTTATTGAAACTATTCTATGTAGATGACTTTTTCGGTTCTACGAATTCAGTCGAGCAAGCAAAAGCCATTGTTTCAAGCTTGTCTGAACGTCTCGCAAAGGGTAGTTTCCAGCTAGCGAAGCGGTCATGCAACAGAAAGGAAGTGTTGTGTGATGTAAGTCCAGAGTCAACGTCCACGTCGATGAATAATTTTCTCTTTGGAGAATCCGTTGAGCGAACTTTGGGTGTTAAGTGGAAATTGAACAGGGATGTTTTCGTGTTTGACATGCGAGAACCTGTTAGTCATCCTACCAGAAGATCACTTCTTGCATACATAGCATCAATTTTTGACCCCTTGGGTTTTGTGGCTCCTGTATTGCTTTTGGAAAATTAGTTCTACAGGAGGCGTGCCGAAACAAGGTAAGCTGGGATACAAACTTGGATGGAATTATGTTGACTAATTATAACAAGTGGTTAGCCCTGCTTACCATAATTGCAAATCTAGAAGTGCCACGTTGCCTCATACCTAATATCTGCAATTACATGCGATTTGAGTTACACCTGTTTTCCGACGCATCAGAATCCGGTTATGGTGTGGTCGCGTATCTGTGCGTTGAACAGACAGATGGCTCACGTCAATGTCGCTTTCTCTGCGGTAAATCACGCGTGACCCCCATTAAGTTTATAACTATACCCCGTCTGGAGTTAACAGCAGCACTTGTAGCTAGCAAACTATCATCTCAACTTGTTTATGAATTAGACTTGTCATTGAGTCACGTGACTCTGTGGACCGATTCGGGGGGTTAGTAGACGAGTAGAAAGTAATCAGGATGTTGATCATTTGTGATGGCGCATAACACACCATGTACCTCGGAGACAAATTGGATTATGGTTATAGATACTTCGGGTTAATAGAAAATGTTGCCATGACCTATTGTGGACATGTGCACTATTCATACATTGTGCATTTTTGAAAGTTGCATATGAGAAATGCATTATGGCTGGCCCTTGTTGATCGTTACATATCATGCTTTCATAACCGGGACAGTGTAACAGGTTGTCAAAGATTGTTTCAGCCATTAGTCGCCAAAAGCTCCTTATCCTATAAAAAAATATCGCAGGCCATGATACATACGCTATGCGTGATGTATTCATTGTATACAGCCACGGAGCACTTGCACATGCATGTTAGCATCCGGCGATAATGGACTAAGGAGCATACACCTACATGCGTGATGCATCCTTTGAGACCCATGATCATCAAAAACACGTAAATACGTGTTGGTCCAAGTCCAACTGGATAATGGTTGCGCGGCTTAAGCCAGGACAACCTGACACCTGCATGCGCCGGTGCGAATGGCTGAACGTGACAAAGGTGCCTCCTATGCTTTGCTCATGCAACTTAAATTACTTTGGCAACATTTGGCAATATAGAGGGCTCGTGAATGCAAATTTGAAAAGGTTTCCATAGAGCAATGACTTCCGTTGTGGAATATTAAGCAGCTACGGCCCATAGCGCATGTGCTATTGACATGCAAATTGCTTATAGATGGTTTGGGCTTATTGTCTCCGGAAACTAAGCCAGCAGCACATAACAATTGCTTATGAGGTACAAGTCTTGTGTGGTTATGCCCATGCCTTGATGATTGACATGCTGTTTCTACTTTCTCGCGGGTAAAAAATTACATTGTGGTCATCTATTTTTGTGAATTTCAACTACTAATGAGTAGTTAACAATTTTGTACATAATCTCATCGTAGCATTTTAGAATGGCAAAAATGTAGGGTAGATAGGAACGTTTGTCTACTTATTCGAAGTATAGCGAACTATGGAGATGTGTTTATTAATATGTTTTGAAGCTGAGTGGCTTCCGGGGGGCAGTGTAAATGTGAATTTCACATTTAAGTTTAGTAAATTTTGGCCTGCCTGGATTCCAATTATTTTGTGCTTCTATCGAATTGTACACATTTATTTTTTGTTGCTAACATTTACTTTCCTGAAAGATTCCTTACTTCGTACTTCCTCTTCTTATTTTGTTTTAATCTTTCCCGCCATTTTTTGTTGGTTCGCAATTTACTTGATTGGACTTGCGCCATATTTTCCGCCCATAGACGCTCTTAATTGTTATTGAAATTATTCCCGGATCTTCAGTGTTGAGGTATTTTGTATATTTGTTTTAGTACCGCATTTTTATAGAGCAATTGTTTGCAAATATATTGGTTTTTGCATTGATTGGACAATTCTGCGCGTATCTCTAACCGGGTTTGAATCGAGTATAGAAAGCAATTACGAGCCATTTGGATATCGTCCCTAAAAGTACTCTATTGTACTTTACATCAACTATAGCATCTTGCGTTATTAGACCGTACAACAAAATCGATACTCATGCATATAAATTACTAGTCCTGCCATTGCAACGGGCGTTGCTGTAGACAAGCAAAAAATTTAGTTTAACTTTCTTAGCTATCAGGCCTGTTTACTTTTGATTTGTAAGTAATCGCACCAAATCAATTTGTTTCTGCTAATACAGTAGAACCTACCTACAACGAACTCGCTTACAACGAATTTCCGCTTCAAAAGAACACACCATGATTTTCCAAATAAATTCCTATTTAAAACATTCTTACAACGAATCTAATCGTTACGAATCACGCCTATTACGAACACTGTACACTTTCCCGACAGCTATGTTTGTTCAATAAAGTTCATGCATACAACAAACTCGCTTTGTGTTGCCTTTAACACACAACGCTCCGTCAAGAGTGGCCTGCAGTGCGTCGAAAATAGAACTGACACACACAGGTTAGCGAGACACAGGCAGCCTGGCCTACAGTGTGCTAACTGACTCGCACGCACGCACAAGAAAATCACGTGAATTGTCTGTGATTGGTAATCACAGACTCATGACAAATTGCAATTACTCAGTCAGACACTTCATTCCCTGCTTACAGTTACACGATGGCTGAAAGACAACGAAAACGAGAGCAGTTTAGCCTAGATAAAATAGGGAAATTTTAGCTGAAGTGAAGAATGCCCAAATGACAAAATCAAAAATTGCTTAAAAATTTGGCTTAGCAAAATCAACGATGTCCACCTTCCTGCAGCAGGAGAAGCAACTCTCTGAAACAACATTCATGCCGGAAAGAAAGCGACAGCGAGCTGGCCCGACTGACAAGCACGATTTGCTGGATGAAGCCGTACTGACATGGTTCAAGCAGGTACGGCAATAAATTTTCACACTTTAATTGCATTATATAGAATAAATTTATTGCCTTCCATATCCTTAACAAAAAAATTAATCCAGCAAATAAAACCGAAACGAAAGAAAATTATTCTTGCAAACACTAAATAGGCCTACCTTGCTTTGTTGTTGCAGGCTCGTGCCCAGAGCGCTCCCATCAGCAAACCGATCCTACTGATGAAGTCACTGCAGATTGCGACTGAACTTGAAATGGACAATTTCAGTCCAACGAACGAATGGCTTGATCGCTTCAAGAGGCGAAAATGGATAGTCTACAAGGCCATCGTCGGTGAAAGTGCCAGTGTCAACACTGATCTGACAGACGACTGGCTCCAAACGAAGCTCCCGGAAATTCTGGTCACTTACGAACCGCAAGACATTTACAATTGCAATGAGACGGGATCGTTCTACAGATGATTGCCGGAGAAGAAACTATCCCTGAAAGGCGAGCAATGCAGCGGAGGCAAACAGTCCAAAGAAAGACTTACAGTCATGATCTGTGCCAACATGACTGGCACTGACAAAGTGCCACTACTCGTGATTGGGAAGTTTGAGCGACCACGGTGTTTCAGTGGTATCACAACTTTGCCATGCTTCTACAAAGCTAACAAAAAAGCGTGGATGACATCGCAGCTTTTCGAGGAGTATGTTCGAAAGTTTGATCATCGCATTACAATGAAAAAAAGAAAGGTTGTCCTCCTGATAGACAATGCCCCTGCACATGGGAAGATCACAGGACTGAAATCGGTGAAGACTTGTTGTCTTCCTCCCAACACCACTTCAGTTCTCCAGCCATGTGATCGGAGGATCATTCAAAACTTCAAGGTGAACTACTGACAGGCTGTGAATCACCGATACCTACTCCACATTGCCGAAGAAAAAAACGACGAATTTAGGCTCAACGTGCTAGATGCCATGTTCATCGCTAGAACCGCCTGGAGAATCGTGCCGGAGGACACAATAGCGAATTGTTTCCGACACACTTTCACATCAGTCTTGGATACTTCCACGCCAGTGCTCGAAAATTCAGAAGGATGGCTCTCTGATGTTCATTCCGGAGAGTACGTGAATTTCGACAATGACATTCAAACCTCTGGTGATTTGAGTTTCGCATTTGAGTTTCGATCAAACTGTGTCAGAAATTGTCCAAGATTTGATGCAGTCTCAGTCTGGTACAACTGATGGAACAGCCGCAGTGCCATTGTCGGACAAAAACAGTGACACAAAAATCGTAGCTCCGTCTGTAAAAGATGCCAGGAGTGCTCTTGATCTCTGCAGAAGATTTTTTAGGATAGAAGAAAGAGACGTCGAAAGAGAACTTTAATTTTTGGAGAGAGAGATCGAGGCAGTGGCGAAGTCAAAACTTAAACAAAAATGTATCGTCAGCTACTTCAGGAGAAACGTGAGATTGGACTGTAAGTGTGTGTGCAAGATGATTTTACTACTTTTTTATAATAAATTTATTATTAATAACATGAACTTGGATTTAATGTTGTGATCTGTGTGCTGTGGCATCATCTAATCATCAAATGGATTACACGCATGCAGAAAGGAACAAAAGTAAGACATTCTTCACTTGTTTACACGAGTACAGAAAAACGGCGGTAAAATTATGTCTGACAATGCGGTTTACTTACAACGAACTCCGCTTATAACGAACCTTTTACACTCTCTCCAGCGATTCGTTGTACCCGGGTTCCACTGTGTACACATACCACAAAACCTTGAGCGTTCGTTTAATTGACATCTGATTGGTCGGTTATTTGATTGGCTAAAATTATTCATTCACACACCCTAAAGCGTTTATGACAATATCGTCAGCTTTGATTAGTCGGTGATTTGATTGGCTTAAATTAATCATTTACACAAACTACAGCATTTGTGTAAATATCGTCAGCCCATGGTTGAAACGTGACCAGCACGCCCTAGAACAGCCGCAGAGACGTTCTACAGATCTTGTCAAGGGGTTTAGCTTCATCAGCTACGAGGAACGTCTTACAACTCTACAAATATTCTCTACAAACTATCGTCGTATCCGAGGCGATCTGATCCTTGCGTATCGGATCTTGACGGAAGAAACTCACCCATGTATGGTTATGCTTAAAATAGCCTCATACTCAGCAAATCGTGGTCATCACTTGAAGTTGGTCCATCTGCATAGTAGATTGGACTGCCACAGACACTTCTTCGCCGTCCGGACTCCTCGTGCTTGGAACGCACTACTCCTTTCGGTTATTCCTGCCCCATCCCTAATTATTTTTTAAAAAAACGCCTTGACCTCCATTTTTATCACACGATACACAATTCTTGATTAATGACTTTTTAAATCAGAAGTCCTGCATTACCTGTCATCTGGAATATTTGGACTATATAACCGCCTCCATTGATCATGGATTGGCTGTACTGACAGTTTTCTTAGACATTACCAAAGCATTTGATAAGGTTCCTCATTCTCTTCTTCTTCAAAAATTATCACCACTTGGTATTTCCGGACCCCTATTTAATTGGTTCTGTTCATATCTTTCTGATCGTACCTTCTCCGTTTCCGTTAATGGCATATGCTCTGAAACACAACCTATACCAAGTGAAGTCATTCAGGGTAGCGTACTAGGTCCTCTCCTCTTCCTTATATATTAATGATGTGCAAGATTTTGTAAAAAACACAAAGCTCTTTATCTTTGCGGATGATATTAAACTTGTTTTAGCTTTTCCAGCCATAGAGTTATCACAGGCTATAGACTCCCTCAACGATATTCTTTCAACCCTTTCAAGTTGTGGCTCACAATTGGGGATAGAATTCTCAGCTCTGAAGACGCAATTCATGGGTATACGCTGCTCAATACCCCCTGCATGTCTCGTCACGTTGCTACACATCTTCATCGTAACCGTGCGTATTATGATCATTTTTACCATATGACCATATCCTTAACCGTTATCTGCTTATATTTAACTTATTTATGTATGAAAATATGGTTTATCATAATGTATTTATTAAAAAAGAAAAAAGAAAACACGCCAAAAATGCAAAAAATACTGTTTTTTGTGATTTTTTATTGTTCATAATGGTTTTACTATTTCTCTTTGATAACCTCTCACCATGATGATGAAGAGAATATCTTTAATTGTGTTCCAGTGTCTCCGGCTCCCAAACCAACTCCGATAATGGCCCTTGCTTCTTCCGCATAAGAATGATTCTTCTATATGAACCGAAACCCCTTATGGCGAACAGTTTTGGTTTCCCTTATTCGACAATTCTTCAACTTTTCTGGATCGTACAACCGGCCCAAACCTCATGGAATTTAAACCACAATCTCTCCTCATCCCCTCCATTTTCTAATGTTTTTTTTCAATTTATCTCCGGTTTTTTATTTACTCTTCTTCAATCACATCCACCAACATTCCGAAAAAGTCAATTTATATATTTATAAAAGAACTTTCTTCATTTCATAAATTTATTTTTACCGTTACAATTAAATCTTCATGCGCACCATTTCTTTTATAATTTTTTCTTTTCTTTTCTTTTTTTTAATCCCTGCTCCAGAATCTATCGTATCCCCTCCATTTGCTTAATTTGATGCAATTTAGATAAATCTTCATTACTGTGTGACATTGCGCTGAAAATTAACTTTCTTACCCTTGTAAATTTACCATCCTTCATAACACGGAAAAATATTCAAAAATTCCGCTTGATAAGGTCATTTTTACAATTTATTTATTTTGTAAACATTGATAACCTGATCATGTTATGCATGCCTTGTTTTACCAAGAATATAGTATTATTTGATTACACTTGCTCTGCTTATATTCAACGTATTCTCGTTACATATTTTAACTCAATTTCATTGAAATAATATCTGTTAAATCCATTAAATATTTCCGGCAAAAACCATGCACCCGAAAACCCTATTATCTACGTATTAAGCTACGTAAATTATCTAAGCCTAGTAATTGTACTGTTAGATTAGACAGTGACACTTCTATTATTTTGAACGAACTAAAAAAATTAGAATCAGAGTTGTCAGAAATTAGAAACGAACTAGCAACATGCAAATCCAACTATAGTTCTCTAAAACCGCTCTTATCTCTCATGAACTCTGATATTGGTATTGACCACGATATATTGATTCAAGCAAATAAATTTATAGAAACCATGAGCACTGAAATATATCAAAGAAACGCTCGCTCAAAAAATGTTATCATCTTTAATATTGCCGATAATTACCCTTTAAATGATTTAAGAAAATGTATATTCTCTACATATGGCATCCCCACTGAATGTTTCACTATAGCTCGACTTCGTAAAAACACAATTAAACAACGGACTCCTATTTTAATAAAATTTTCAGATAAGAGTTTTGCGTTGTATTTACTTGATAATAAAAACCTTTTGAAAAGTATACCTAGGTTCTCGGGTGTGGTCCTAAAACCGGACTTAACACCCATGCAACGAAAATTTAACTATAAAAACGTAAAGTTATCAGCTCCAATATTAGTAACAATACCTCAGATACCAACGAACAAATGCAATGTGAATCTGTAATCGAAATTAACTCTAATAGTTCCCAAGGTTCGACATCCGCACCTGATAATCAAGGTGTGAGTGTAACTCGACATCTGCATCTACGCCCGCAGCGTTTACCTAAACTAAGACAAACACGACCCCTCTTACCAAACCCTCCTACTTTCAAAGAGGCACTAATCAGACCACCTCCCCGACAACGTATGCAGACAACTAATTATATAAGTGGTTCACCCAGTCTGAACAACCGTATTGACACATCTCGTTTCTTAATGAATAACCCCCTATCATATAAGCAACACTATCACCATTCATCACCACCTCCTACACCATTTTGTAATATTCAACCTTATTATAATTCATCTACTGTTACACAGTATCCATCTTATTATAATAATTATATTCCCCAAACTTTATTTTACAATCCTTATGTTTCTCGCTCCAATTATGAACCATACTTTAACACTAATACCACTTTTTTCAAAAATACATAAATTAAATTTTAAGCATAGTAAACTCTCTAATGCACTCACCCCAAATCCTTTAACTTCTGACCTTTATATTGTTCGTTTTCTGGTCATAAATGCTAGATCAATTATACCTAAAATCCATATACTAAAATCTTACCTATCTTCTAAACCTGTAGATATTATTCTTATAACTGAATCATGGACCCGTGATGATCACTCTGACTCTAAACTCATGATACCCAACTACCAGGTATTTAGGAGAAATCGCACTCTGAAACGAGGTGGTGGTTGCCTTATTTATGTGCATTCAAGATTTAAAGCTAATAGTATAACATCTTCGACTTTAACAGAACTTGAAGATTCACTATGGATAGAACTACCTATACTAGATCTCTTAATAGGCTGCATCTACTACCCACCAGGCTCAACTTCATATAATCTGAATAGATTAACTCAAGCTTTCATCGAAACGTCTTAACATCATGCACGCTATTAACTTATAGCCGGTGATTTTAACATGCCTAATTTAAACTGGCACGAACGAAGTAAAGTTAGCTCTCATACAAATTTTATGAAAACGCTTGACTTACTAGGTTACAAACAATTTATTGATAGACCAACTAGAAAGGACAACATTCTTGACTTCGTCTTTACTCTAAATATTGATCCAAACAACTTACTAATATTGCCTTCCCCCTTCAATGGGGACCATAAAATTTTATCCTTCCACCTATCATGCACTTGCAAAGCTACCAATGAGGTCAAGACTCTTCACCGTTTCATCGATTGGAAGTTACTTTCAACACTTATAAGGATTGAAGATTGGTCTCATTTCTTTCTTTCACATGATTTTCCAACTATATCCTCGAAATTCCATTCGAAAATTATAAGTTTAATCGATAAAGCTAGCAGTTCTAGAAAACGCATAAAACGAACTAGGCTCGAGAAAATGGAGAAGAAAATAAAAGAATGGTCTAAAGTTGCAATTAACAATAACGACATCTTTGCTCGTTTACGTTCCTATGAACTATTGAGTGACCACAAACTGATTCTAGACCACACATTGATTGCATCAGAAAATAGAGCACTGAACAGTTGTGATAAGCTAAAATCACTTAGCAAGTTATTTAAATCACGATCCGTAAACTCAACCAGCAAATTAGATTTTATTATTCAGGATCGAACTTATAATTCAGCAGAAATAAGAATTACAGACCCTATTACAATCTGCGAAGAATTTCTTAAATATTTTAATACTACTTACAATACTTCCATCTATAAAGATATGACTAGAACATTTCGATCACCTAGTGTATTAAACACTATATGCATACATCTGAAAGACATTCATGATGTCTGCAAGCAAACTACGTTCAGTCTCAAGCCAGACATAACAGGCATTCCACCCGCAATTTGCAGAATGGGTGGTGACGATTTCAAACTTCTTCTACTGAAATTATTTAACACTTCAATCGAATATGGGATCTTCCCGTTAGAATGGAAACACTCTGTCGTTACACCCAGACATAAATCTGGCTCGAAGCACACGGTATCAAATTATCGCCCAATTAACCACACAGCAATACTATCCAGATTACTTGAAAAAATAATAAAAAAAGCTATCTTAAATCACTTATCTCCAAGTTTCTTCTCTAAAGCTCAACATGGCTTCCTAAATAAAAGATCATGCATAACATGTCAGCTTGAATACCTCGACTATATTACTACATCGATAGAGGAAGGTTCGGCAGTTGTAGTTGTCTTCCTAGACATAACTAAAGCATTTGATACTGTTCCTCATAAGATATTATTATCGAAACTTGAATCATATGGCATCGGTGGTAATCTTCTTTCCTGGTTAACTTCTTTTCTCACTGATCGCACTTACTCTGTTGAAGTTAACGGCCGTAGATCACGCAGCCTACCTATTCCCAGTGGGGTGATTCAAGGTAGCGTATTAGGCCCCTTACTATTTCTTATATATATAAATGACATACATAGCGTCATTTCGCATAGCAAACTGTTCTTATTCGCTGATGACATGAAAGTTGTCATCACTTTCCCAGCTAATCAAGTACAAACTTATATAGCTCGACTAAACAATGATTTAGCTGCACTTGCAGATTGGGCAAAAAATAATGGTCTAACGTTCTCAACAGCAAAATCTAATTTTATGCCTATAAGATGCACGATACAAAATAACTCAATCCTTCTAAACAATAATGCAATTCAAATGATTGACAGCACGCGTGATTTAGGATTTCGATATTCTTCATCACTCACTTTCAACGAACAGATACGCCACCTTATTACTAAAGCCAGACAAAGTATGAATACTATACACAGATCTATAATTCAGCTTCATTGTAAACTAGAAATGTATAAATTATTCACCATTCCTATCTTTGACTATTGTAACATAATATATACTAATATAAATAAAACCGATAGCATAGTTTTAGAAAAGATACAACGTTCTTTCTCAAAATCAATAATCGGCTATACCACCAGACAATCCTATAGAGAAAGATGTATACAACTGAAGCTCGATCCTCTATGGTTTCGCAGACTTAAGCATAACCTCATCTTATTTTTTAAAATATTGTCAACGGATAATATGGAAATACGTTCGAATATTCATATACGGCATTATTCTAAATATAGCTTGAGAAACAGTGAAAAAACTATTAAGTTACCAAGGTTTCGTACTAAAGTAAGGAACAATTTCTTCTTGACTAAATATGCTAAACTGTGGAATCTTCTTCCAAAATATATAAGACTCAGTTCCTCTTTAAATGAATTCAAATCACATCTAGCTTTATTTCTTACAGTTGATAAAATTCGCAATCTTCTTAATTTAAATGTTCTACCTGATGATTTATATAATAATGGCATTCCTGGTTATTGATATTAAATAAAAGTTCATATCGTTCGAAACAACATTCTCTCGCTTCTGAGTTTTTTTTCTTCACAGCAAAATTCTCAATCCGCACTAAAATGAAACTGGCCCCCAGACCTCAAACTAGTGGAATAAACCACCTTCGCCTAACGGACAAGAAAACGGCTCATGGTCATGAAAGATCAATCTATTTACAACAATCAAAATGAAAACGTTTGGAACATCAACAATAGAGATTCTTCGCGCGTCTTTGATGGACCTTATCCATTGATCATCAGTGTTGCCGAAAACATTCTAGACTTTTCCTTGCAATAACTGTGTTTTCATAATACATCGGATCACGTACCGATTACCTGGAAACAACGTTAAAAACCGTTACCTATATATTTATTGAACGTTAAATTCCGCTGAAACAAATGACCTTGAAAAAATTGTTTTTGTAAATGTACATCCTATAATCTGATTGTACAAAGCTTTTGGAAATTATTGATCATGTTTAACATGCCTTGGACTTCCAAGAATAAAATTTATTTATTTATTTATCTATGTTTGGCATGGCATGCTGAACGACATTCGTTGTTGGGCACAACAGTGTCTTGCCTGCCAACGTAGTAAGGAACATCGCCATACCCGCTCCATCCCCGGTAAATTCCCACTTACAGATGGACGTTTCCAGCATGTACACATTGATCTGGTTGGACCATTACCCTCATCCCGCGGGTGCCATCATCTTCTGACGTGCATCGATAGATTCACACGCTGGCCCTAAGCGTGTCCCCTGACGGATACATCTGCGGAAACCGTAGCTCGCAAATTTGTCTCTGGTTGGATTGCGGATTACGGTGTCCCGTCCCAGATCACCACAGACCGCGGAGCCCAGTTCACGTCCCACCTCTACGCAGAACTGAATCGTCTCCTGGGTTGCGAACATTTTCAGACGACGGCTTACCATCCAGCCGCGAACGGCCTCGTTGAACGATTCCATAGTCAATTGAAGGCTGCGATCGTTGCTACCGAATCCAGCGCGTCTTGGGTAGACAAACTGCCACTATTACTGCTCGGCATACGCAACACCGCAAAAGAGAACATCGGTTGCACATCATCCGATATAGTTTACGTAATAACTCTGCGACTCCCTGCCGAACTGCTGATCGACTCCACACCCCTGATTGAGATTGAAACGGCTCCGTATGTCTCCCAGCTCCGAGCCTTCATGTGAGATATACGTGCTCCGTCTACCCGTGTAACTCCTCGTACAAATCACGTCGACAATTACCTTCTGGCGTGCCCGTACGTATTCACGCGGGTAGACCGTGTAAAACGACGTTTCGAAGCACCATCCGACGTCCTATTCAAAGTCATCTCCCGCAGTACCAAGTAGTTCGTCATCGAACGCAACGGCCTCTCGGATTCAGTTAGCATCAACATATTAAAGCCCGTGTACATGGAATCGAATACAGACCGAGGATCCCCTACGACTGTGGCTATACCTTTACAGCCAGTCCTCATTATTCCGTTTCCATAGTCTTCCATTTTGTAGACTCCAGATACGTAGCCGATGCGCGAGGACTTGAGCATTTCACCCCCGTCCACGCCAGCAACTTAACCCATGATGAAAACCCCGCTGCATTAACGGACAGCGGTGACAACCGACGACACAGACACCCCGCGCACACGCGCTGGCCGTAAAGTGGCACGACCCCGTCGGTACACACCGTAGATGGATGTCGAGCATGGCTAAACAGCCACCGCTCTAGGGGAGGAGTTATGTGGGAATTATTCCAATTTGTAATAATTCCTTAATAATTCCAAAAGTAAATTTATTTCCATAAACGTTTTCCATCATCATGCTGTGTGCCGTTTTGTTTAAATCAACTGAACACACACTTGCGCTTCCTACAACGTGAACGTCTGACTACTTACGTGGTGCCGAACTACTATTTACTTGTTTTCAGATTACTGACGCAGCACATTTCTTCTCTTTTCGGTCATTCACTGCTTGTTTCATCTACGATGAGCAATTATCCCGGTGAAGAAATAACACCGGTCAAATATATTGTTAGCAATAATCCGAGTGGACCACACCAGGATTACGTAAGTTCTGTTGTTGATACTCAGTGTTTTCTTATCCTACATAAATATAATAGTATATATTCATACATAATGCTACATACTTAGAATAATTCACAACACTTAGAATAATTCTTATTTACGTAACGCTCGGCTTATCCGCTACATATCCATGCAGATCTACCATGGTGGGCGCGAAAGTCGTCGAATAAATCTCGAGAAGGAAATAAACCGAGAAGTATTGTATTTATAGGCATTCCGTGAGATGCTGCTGACGTACTTTTTCAAGAAAAAGTTGAGCACGATAACAAAAGTAGAAATACCTAGCCGAAACAATCGGTATTAAAAAGCCATACTAGTGATTGCTTTTAGGATATCGCGGTCTGCCAACTATAAATGGCACGGACCTAGCCCTTTAAAGCTAACCTTCTTGACAACCAAAATGACAGATAATATGAAACGTGAATGGAAAGCTTGTAGAAGAAACCTAGCCAAAAGATGATAGCCGGAATCAAGCAAATGGATTGTACTGACCCATCAACGCCTAGTGATGCTGTTCAAACTGAACATCATGGGATAGCTCCAAAAGCGTGAGCATCCCGATTATAACCGAGTCAACACATTGATGATTTGAACACTACAAACTTCATAAGATGTTTATATACAAATGCGCAAAGCCTTTTGAATAAATTAGCGGATTTAACCGAGACATGTTCGCACTACTCACCTGATATTATCGCCATTACAGAATCATGGTATTCTTCCAAATTGATTGGAAAGGAGATATCCATTCTAAATATGAATTTGATAGGGAACGATCGAGAGAGAATTGTTGGCAGCGTCGCTCTTCATTAACATAATCGCCTAAATTGCCGTCCAATAGATAACACAGAATTAACACTGAAGGATACAATGTAGTGTTTTAAAACGCTTATATCTGGTTAAGTTTGCATGAATAATGTGTTCTACCGGTCTCCTTCATCGTCGGAATCGTCCAACGAACGGTTGATCCAAGTGCTTGAGCGCCTGAATCGCACTCAGCAAGCAACAATAGTTATTATGGGCGATTTTAACCCGACTACCATTTATCTCAGAGACGGTCACTCCCCATAAACGTTAGTATAGCGGTTTTTGGAGGTAATATATTCAGTCACTATATACAACCATTTTCACGCCTGCACTCGAAGAAGAGGTTCTGACCATCCATTCGTCTTGGATTTGGTGTAAACATCGGAAGAACAATCTGTCGAAGGGATGGGATTCAAGGCTCCGCTGGGTCTTAGTGACCATTCAGTGCTTGTGTTCTATTATGTTTGCAGTACACATCAATCTCCTACTCGAAATGGGGTCGTTCACCGGGTAGATATATTAGCTCTGAGTAAATTGCTCATGCAAATACAGCATTGGCAGATGGACCATATAAGACCTTACTTGCAATGGAACGAACTTATAAATTTTCTGCAACTGAAGATAGACGAAAACTCGCAGATCGCTCCTAGAAGATCGGAACATAAGCTCCGTTTTGTTGTCCACAGCAGAACAAAATTTGGATATCGCTGAAGCGAGTAGCATGAATGCAACATAAATCCAACAATACTTCTACTTCTTAGCAACATTTCCGTATGTACCGCAACAATGTGACGTCACTTAATCGAGAGGATAAGGAAGCGCACCTATTGATGCTCCTGTCAAAAATAGAACGCAACCTTAAGTTACTATACAAAATCATGAACGCGAAAGCTAAAGTCAAACCAGGTATTTTTCCCATCCAGAATGGTGAAAAATTCACTGAAGCAGCGATAGAAACCGCAAATGCTCTGGCAATTTACTACGTTCGTGCCAAAGGTTTCAGTGGAACGTTTTGAGTATTCATTTGAAATATTGTGCGATATTTCGATAAATCCAATGATTGTTGCAAGTAATTTGCTCAAACTAAATGTAGGAAAATCCCCAGGAGCGGATGTGCTCAAGTTCTGTCACCGTCAGCTTTGTGAGCCGCTCTCCAGCCTGTTTCACTATTCGTTGCTTAAGGGAGTTGTACCGAAAGATTGGAATTCCGGCGTGATAAGGCAGTTGCCGATCTGATGCTGCAAATTATCGTCCCGTCACCATTACGCACACTTAGCAAAACGGTTGATGATGCAACTCAGAGAATGCAGTGTGAATCACTTTTAGAAGGCCCACATTCTTACACTGAAGCTTCAACACAGTCCAATACTTTTGCATTGAATCACTGTACGCACTGCATTGTTGCGTACATTAATACAGACAACCTCTACTTCCACAACCAGAATACATAGAAGCAAATAAATAAGAAAGCCAGCAACCCAGCAACATTGGTCAATAATAACAATAGGGGCACACACGATTACCATAACCGTGCAAAGGTTCCTCAACCATCTATGTATTACAGCTGCTTTGCTATTTACGATGACAGGTAGCATAAGCTATTCCCACAACACAAATACCCGCAGAATTTATTCACCGATTTTACAATTCTGATTACATCACTCCAACCCCCCATTTTACTACCGCAACGCACCTTAATGACTAAACAGTCCGATTCAGGAGGAAAAATATCTCATGTAGATCAAAAAAATCAAGCGATTGTGATGTACATCAACGGTCGACATCGACCGGAGGCCAACAACAAACCTTGATGCATCTGTCGTATCCCATTTTATAATAATGACCATTGTTTCTCAAGAGAAATAAATCAAAATTTAATTGCCATCATTTTAAGAAACCTACTTCGATTTCTATTATTTATCATCTATGTCCTGTTACCATTCTACTTATTAATGCCAGATCTATCCCACCTAAAATCAAAATGTTAAAATCTTATCTCGACTCAAACTAAGTGGAAATAATTCGGATTTTGAAGTGTCGGTGGTACTGTTTATTTATGTTCATTCCAGGTGTTAAATCGAATACCTTTATCTCATCTGTCTGCCGAAACTAGCAAATTTTAACATGGATAGTTGTTGACATCATATATCTACCGAAATAAGTTCTATTTATTATGACAATATTCCAGACTGTCTTCACACCGAATCTATCCCCATCTAACTTTAAGAATATTCCTGCGACTATAAAATATTATCATTCCAGATACCATGCGCCACTACTTCTACTAACATTTGTTTGTCATCTCATGTTAAACAAACGTACAATCACGTTAACTGGAATTCACTCTCAAAATTTATTAAGATGGAGCACTGGAGCCAAGTTTCCCTATCCAATGATTTCATCGAAATTACATTAAAAATCAAAAACTTACTTCTAAAGGCGTCAGATAAGCATATCTAACGAACTAATCTGAACTAACGTAAGTTTAGAAAATCCAAAAGAAATTAACACAATTGCCATAGAAACGCATGATATTTTTGCTCTTCTTTGATCATATGAACAATCAAGGATCAGGTTCACTAAGCTGTATGCTTTCGGTTTTTCCATGTAGGCTATCTATCTTCAAACGAAGAATTCGTGGATGGAAGGTTTGGTATCGATTGGTCGACAAACTGATTATCTTATGCACAGACACTAACTCGACAGCACTTAATTGTGCCATTCGAAGCGTCACTGCTCCAGCTGTAAATGGCTATCAGCAGCCACAATCACGCAAATTGACCATATTGCTTTTAGCTAATCGAGATGAGCGTGTGTGCAAAATTGTCTTTTATATTTAGCAATCTGCCTAGATTCAGATCATGCTGATTGCACACATGATTCATCGCGACTGGTTGCAAGTTTTGAGAACCGACCAAGAAAGTTGGTGCAGTTAATCAAGACGGCAAATGAATGAGAAACACTCCAAAATGGTCTCAACTGTGTTGTTACCGCTTAACCGGAATTAATAACGGTGGACCTAGTTCAGCTTGCTTACCGTGGTCTTTATCTGATGAAAGATTGAACGCTTTGGTCAGGACTCTTAAGTCTATTTGCCACATCCGAGCAACCCAAAAAAGACAACACTATCGCGCATTCAATTGAGATCGATATTGCTCTCAGTGTAATATGCACAACAATACCAGAGTCAACAGATACACCATTTCAGCGAAGCAAGTACATGAGCTCAAGGAATAAACTAAGTTCTGTACGAATATGTGCTTGAAACCGGTAGTAACCTCTTCAATAACGCGCTTAACTCGACATAAGGTTATATTGCGAATTATAACGTTCATGGATTAAGTCATCTCCAATGCGTATCCACTCAGATCCTGTCCCGAGTCCATACCAACATACATTGATGGAAAACAAACGGACAATAGAATCATCGTTACAAGTCTTCTTCATGAACTATAATCTTTCTCGATGCCCTCGAAAATATCAGCTTCGGAATCAAAGCACCATGATTTGAAGCGATGAGTATACACTGCTGATGCAATTGGATCTACTAACTAAATTATTTTAGACACATTTACAATATCTAGATCCGCCAATTATTGCGCGAAAGTTTTATCGCACAAAACTTCCAACATACGCTAGACAAAGTGTGCCCAACCATGCTCCCTGCTCACACTTATAGAATCACAGCGGGCGCAGTTTGATAGCAACCTTGTCACTGACTATCAAAATGTTCTAAACGAGAAGGTCCGATTCATCACGATTTGGACCAATAACTACATTAAACAATCATACACTGTGTAATATAAATACGATACAGTTCGAATATTTGATTGCTTTGTTCATCTAACAAATTAGCTGAATCATGTACTTTCACCCTGTATGATTGCAATTACAGAAACTTGGTTCCAGTCCTACAAAACCCAATCCGAGCTCTGGATTCCAAACATGTCACTAATCCGTCGCCATCGCCTAAGATCCGGCGGTGGAGTTGCAGCCGGATTCCATGAAAGATTAGCGCAGTCTAACGAAATCGATCGTCTTGACTCCAGGCTTTTTGATACGATGTAGTGTTGTATAAGCCTAGTGAATGCAGATAAATGTACAATCGGCATCATTTACTGCTTGCCATCATCCTAAAATAATTCAATATTAAAATAATTGAATACTTACAATACACCAGAATACTTAATTGCTGATAATGGGCAATTGTGATCCTCCCCATCTGTATTCAAAACGTAAACATCCCCTGCATTCGTTTTAACATAAATTCAATGAGCTTATCGAAATCGCATCACTGCACAACTACGTTGACCAGCGAAATCACAGGCGGGGTCTTGAGCGACCTTTAATATCTGACCTTGAACGACAGCGTAGGAGACCGTCAAATACCTGGCTTTCCTGGGAATGAGGGACCACGCTGTTTGTTTTGCAATACGTATGTAGTGTCGAACGGCTGAGTGACCAGACAAGTTTTACGCAAAATAAATTCTTAAATATTAGTCGGCTATATCAACACATTCAAGAGTTTAATTCCATGGATTCTGGCTCTTAGTAAAATACATTTCCAAGTTATTTGAATTCGAATATCAGAGGAAACTTTATTTTACTTCCACACTAATGCAACCACAACTACCAGTTTGCTTTATGGAAGGTAGAAATGATTAGATAGTCACGGGAAACACTTGTGAATCTTGATACGGAAGCACTTCTATAAGATACCAAATAACGACACAACTCTTATAAGAGAGGATCGCATGTAGTTCCATTGTAACTTGCTTTCGAAAATGAGAAAGAAACCTAAGCTTTTAATCAAGATAGCAAATGTGCCATCAAGAATCAAACCAGGCGTAATTTCTCTACAAACCTCTAACAAATGGATGCATTATAATTCATGCGTTTGTTGAAACATCTCTATATCACATACAGTATAAAGTCATCGCTAGTGACTTCTATTTGCAAAAGTTGAACTGACAACATAACTGGCACCGCACGTGCTATATATCCCTTATCAGAACGCTAGGCTCACTAGGATATAATCAATTTATTTACAATCCTAATAAAAATGACAATATGCCAGACTGTCTTCACACTGAATCTACCCCCATGAAACTCTGAGAAAATAAAATATTATCATTCCAGATACAATGCGCCACAACTTCTACCAACATTTGTTTGTCATCCATGTTAAACAAACGTACAATCACGTTAACTGGAATTCACTCTCAAAATTTATTAAGATGGAGCACTGGAGCCAAGTTTCCCTATCCAATGATTTCATCGAAATTACATTAAAACTCAAAAACTTACTTCTAAAGGCGTCAGATAAGCATATCTAACGAACTATTCTGAACTAACGTAAGTTAAGAAAATCCAAAAGAAATTAACACAGTTGCAATTGGAATGCATGATATTTGACTCTTCTTTGATCATATGAACAATCAAGGAGGCTCAGGCACTCTATAGACATCGCACTCGATGCGCATGAAAACAAACCCCTGATAAGTCAGGAAACACAGAAACTAGCCAAAGCAACCAAGATTTTATTGTCAATATTCAAAGTCGCTCAACAACTGAAACAATAATTAGAATTTTATCAAACCAAATCTTAGAATACGGAAAATCAAGCATATCATTAAATGAGGATTAACGCATTTGTCTTACCAGACAAATAACATTAAATAAACCATAAAAAATGAAACCTTCCAGGATGAATACAATTATGCCAAACACCAGGTTAAACTGATAAAAAATAGATGTGGAGATAAAGAATGAAGCAGTAAAACATTAAACTGGTTGTGCATCTCATGACTTGTTGTTTGAAAGCCATTACGGCACGACTTCAAGTAATTGATTACATTCGAAGTCGATTTTTAGCATGGCTTGTTTTATGTACTAAAGCAGTCCGATTCGGGAGGAACAATCTCTCTCACAGCGCTTGCAACGATAGGCAGAACTCGGTCGATCAGCGTCAGTTGCACCCCGGAGGTGTGATCTACGTTCAGTAGTTAAGTGCTGTATCTGTCCCAGCTTGCAGACGACGACGCTTTACGCAATGCCTCCAATATGAGCGGTCAAGAGCTTTCGTATCACTTTTGCAAACGTTTTTGTACCGCAGGTGCGGTGGAGATCTGATTTCAACTCACCATAAGTAGATCTTTCGGAATACGACCATCTTCCATTCTGTAGACGTGACCAAGCGACTGCAGGCGGCGCTGTCGTAGTAGGGTGAAGATGCTCTTTAGACTAGCTTTTGAAAGCACTTCAACAGTGGTCACTTTGTCCATACACGATATGTTCAAGATACGACGGATGCTTCGTAGATGGAAAGCATTCAGCTTCCGTTCGTGTCTTGCGTGGGTGGTCCAGGTTTCACTGCGGTACAGTAAAGCATTTAGGACGCACGCGCCGTATACCATTATCTTTGCTGATACCCCAAACACGAGAGTTCAAACGGGACAAAATGACAGTTACTCTGCTAATCCGCTTATCAATCTCCGTGTCTAGCGAGAGGTTATCCACAATGGTTGAACCTAAATATGTGAAATGATGTACTAGTGAGGTTGAATAAAAAACTTACGAATATCAGCAATTCAATAAACTTGTAAATAACAAATGATCGACTTGCCCAATGAATGGATGATGAGTCTATTAATTGACAAACAAAAGGTCGATCATGTATCCTGAAAGAATGGTGTCACGCAACACGTTATTCGAAAAGGTGGCGCTAACGTTACTCAAAAAGTTCAATTGGACCGCGCACGGCTAAAATCAACGAAGGCAGAAATTTTAGTAATTAAATAATTTAGATCCACCCATAGTATGTATGCATGTATGAAAGCACAAGCCTGATCCAGGCAAAGTGCCGTACAGTCAGAGACTGCACGTGGGCTAAAATACTGTCAGGTTGCCCAGGCCTAGACAGATATGAGAAAGAAAATAGAAATGGTAGTGAGACTCCAGCCTGTTTCAGCATGCAGCTCACCATCGATGGCCAATCAATTTAGCACGATGTTAGCCATACAGCACAGAAATGCTGCCCACCCATAATGGGTAGCTAATAGATTCAAATGCAAAATTTTTGAAAATATTAGGCACGCAGTTTTGGCTCTTAAAACCATCGATTTGACTGTTTCGGTATAATCATGTAAACAAAGGCAAGAGATAATGTTTACGCATGGCTGGTGGAATTGCAACATGATTGTTTAATTTCCGAAAGTGACTGTTCAAATTGATAAATTCATGCAAATGCTTAAAGAATCATACGAATCTACAATGCCCAACTGTTTTTTCTCCATTGTTTTGCACTATATTTTAAAGCAACGTAACGGGGACATAATCTAATAAAGTAACGTCTGACGTACTTTCTTTTTATCTCGCTGTTTATCGTCTTTATCACGATGGTTTTCGTCTTTTTCGCATTTTGTGAGGTCGGCCAAATAATCTTGAAATAGTGATTCACGCTCACAAGATTTTTCGATAGCTTTGAACCTCTCGTCTTTTGAAAACTTCGAAGAGAATTCAGTAAACGATGACCTGGAATATATTAGGGCATTAGATCTCAAAAGATATTATTCATTTTCATGACAAAAAACGTTACTTAGATTTAAGTGAACACTTTCAACATTGAATATAAACATCTCAGTGCCTGCATCTAAAATAGTTTCATGACAAAATAGAGGAGTCAAAAACTTATTTATGAAATCACGAGCCTCATCCAGTAGTAGTGCCACAAACATAGACTACGTGGGTTAAAATAACGTCAAGTTGTCAGAGCCTAGGCAGATAGAAGGGGAAAGTGTAGTAAGGTATGAATGTATCGAA
>JACCGJ010011440.1:0-17981 GCA_013407085.1 Atriophallophorus winterbourni | reverse complement strand
GTACAAAACGGGAAGAACGGATCCACGGGAGAAAGATCGGGGTTTCTTATTAGCTGAGTTTGCATAATGAAGGCTGCACACCCAATGAGCTACACGATCAATATCATATGTTAGATAAATCACCCCTGGACATGATTTTGAAATTTTTACTGAGTAAGAATGCATAGTGAATTCTAGGTGGCCTAAGTTGCTTCTAGTTAAATAGAGAAAGGTCTTGACAGTTAGGGGCGACCAGTCTTTCTGATAATGTGCTACAGAAATTAGTAGTTGGTCCGACAGCAGCAAAGGATGAACTTCTGCCGGGATGTTTCGTTCCGTACTAAATGTCGAGTGTACAATGCACTTAAGCGTAGTTGTGAAAAATGACAATCCTAACGGGAAATTTCGATATCTGGCATTTTTTGAGTTAAAAGGGGTAGAGGCTCAATCGTTCGAAATAGCAAGGATAAATTTTGACAAAGCTTCACTAACGGTAAAACCTACATTGCTACGGAAACGGTGACAACAGATCCCGTGGTTCGGTCATGTCTGCATGATGGATCCCAGTTCGCATACGAAGGTAGCCATGCACTGGCATCCGCAAGGTAAACGAAAAAGGGGACGGCCCAAGGAAACTTGGCGCAGAACTTTGGAACGCGAACTACATGCACAAGGGTTCACGGTGCAGACGGCAACGGAAGCAGCGACAGACCGGAACCACTGGCGTGAAGTTGTCTTCGCCTCATGTGCCACCCGGCACGGAGAGGACTGAATGAATGAATTCCCTAACGGTTACTATGCCGCGCTTTATTTGTTGCAGCCAGTCAATGGCATGGCGCACTGGTTTCCGGAGTTGGTGTGAGTCATAGTGTCCAAAAATCCACTGGAAGAGTGGTTGGTCAACTTAATGTTATGAGACTCCAAACAGATTTACTGGCACCAATGCAATTTGTCGTATAATCGCATATTTTCAAGCTATCTTATTGGTATATCATTTTCAACGAAAAACCAATAAGACAATGCAGTGAAACTACAAAATGTTGATCTCAAGTTTTGTGTGTAACAATAACCTAATTGTTAATGTTAAACGCTAAAATACTTGGAATTTCGCATGACCACAGACCAGTGTTTCATGAGTATGATATTCTCTCGCAATAAGATGAGTCGAGGAAGATGAGTATTTTGATGTTCATTTGTCAGACAGTTCCGGCTGCAGATTTCACCAGGAAAGAAACGGTGACCAGGGTGGGTAAATAAATTTGTCACGACTAAAAAAGTACGTATGAGTACTAAGCATATAGTGAGCGTAGTAAAATTGACTTGTTCGCGGCACACCGAGTCCAGTCCCAGACAATATCTTAGAACCCAGGAGCCTACAGAATGTTCTCAATTCCAAGAGGTTTTATCTACATTATTCAAAAATCCCGGGTGCCGAGAACGGCGCCATCATTGCACCTGAAAACAACTTAATGAATAATGTTTGCTGATACGAAAAGTGATTCATCTACTTTGAAACGGACCTTGACATCTTACGCTGTGGAAACTGAAGCATCGAATAGAGACGGAACGATATCGCCGCAAGCTACAAATTGTGAGTTATGAAATTTTGCCACATCTGACTGCCTGCCACGCCCCCTAATACTGATTATTATTCGTCGAAGCAATTCAAACTGTTTATTCGCGTTTTCAAACCAAGAAAATACAGGTTAAAAAGACAATTACTTTAAAATTTCAAAAATAACGTTGGACGAAGGTCGTAGATAGCCATCTATGTTTTTATTGAGGTTATTTGCTTTTATTTCCATATGCAGCATTTTACCGAATAGTGGCGAGAAATTTAGTGCGGCAACTATTCTGTGTAAGCAAACGCAACCTCAAAACGACGGAATCACTCGGACGAGTAGCACTGAAAACACGCCTACCGATACTCACCTCTAAGCACCCGCTCCTCTGCACAACGATGGAAATCCCAAATACGAACAGTAGAATCATCGCTGCACGTAACGAATTTATTGTCGAAAGGGCAGAAACTGTAAACAACAAAATTCAATGCGTACAAAGTCATGCGAGGGAAAAAGAAAAACGCCTTGGAGAAATATAAAATTTATTTTAACGTGATCGATAATCTTCTCGAGGAAAATGGCCGTCGAGGAAAAATTGATGGCGAGGAAAGAAAAGCTATCAACGGTAAAAACAAATGCTGGGTTGTTCCTCGTTCCTCGGTAAGCAGAGCCAAAGCAGTCGTTGTAAATGTAGAACTGAGAAATCGAAGTAATTTCCGGAACGCTTTCGACCGAAATTGACAGCAGTTCGCAAGGTTCATGCTTCACAACTTTGCAAAGCTGGTTCGTATGGTGGACGCCATTATTATTATTATTAATATTTCCCTAGTTTACCATTAATCAAGCGTCGAAGCGAATTAGAGATTATTATTTGCAAAACTAAACCAAGTTAGCGAAAAACGTATTCTGAGATGGAAACAGCATGCAAATGTTTGACCATAATAATACATGCATACGGCCACTGAGATAGCAAATTTTTATGAGAAGTTTCCAAAAGGTGTTAAAATAATTGTAGCATCTATTCATGTGTTCATTCAAGTGATCCTGAGGACCCCAAAAAATAAAAACCCATAATAAGCAAACCAGGTTTATTTGTCGATGAATTGTTACATAACAATGTACAAGAGATCAATCAGGCAATAAAGCTGAGAATTATCATGATAGAACTTTGAACAACCAGAAACCACTGCACTATCTGTTTTGCATTTCCTTCCAGCCTTATGAAACCTCAACTTATCGCCTTTATTAAATAATTACCAAAATACGAAACTGATAGTGGAATCCAAGGTAACGTTTACACACCTAGTCAATGCAACAGATTTGATTTTTTCATTCCTCAGCAGACCACATTGTGGCCCATAGGCGCTTTCCTCCGTTTTCTTCAACTCAAAGCTGTACTTTTGATGAGTTCACCCAAGGGCTATGCACGGATGTGCAATCGTGCAGCATTTCTGTGCTGTGCGGCTAACATCGTGCTAAATTGATTGGCCACCAGTAATGAGCTGTATGCTGAAACACGCTGGAGTCTCACTACCATATCTATTTCTTTTCTCATATCTGTCTAGGCCTGGGCAACCTGACAGTATCTTAGCCCACGTGCAGTCTCTCACTGGACGGCACTTTGCCTGGATCAGGATTGTGCTGTCATACATACAAGGGCTAAGTTGCTAGGCTATCACTGTTATCTCCATAACTACCTTGACACCATTTTACACATGGGTATGGTGAGGATTTAAGTTCAGCGCAGTTCTGTATATGTGCAATGGCGATAAGAATCGAACCTTAACAGTTTGAATGAAAGCCAGACCGTGGTCACGATAGATTTGACGAGCTCAGTTAAATTCACTGTATGAATACATGAAATCCCAAGGCTGCGCCAGTTAAAGTGCTACACAGTCATAGACTGCAATCAAGCTAATATCTTATCAGGTTGCCCAGAGATGTAATCAACAACGGCTTCAAAGCGGACCTCCGATAAGCAGGAACAAAATCCATAATTCACTTCCTAAGGAAGAGACAAGTGATGATAATACCTTACGTAACTATCGATTGAAAAGTTGGAGTGCATTTCAAAAATAGCGGATAACCGTAAAACTAGAAAGACGAAATTATCATCATCATGATCATTTTGGACAGCATTACACCGATAACAACCACCTATCACTTAACTACCATAGAACCATGACATGGTAAAAATTCTAAAAAGATGGGTAAGGGTGGGACCCAAAAGATACCGAACCTATAGAAGATTAGGCAGAGACACACTGGGATGAGGTGCCTACACATATGATCAAACATGTATCCAAGCAAGTGTGATGAACCAGTAGAGCGACTTCAGCATGACAGCTTCCTAGCCGCTTTCACTATTACGGACCATAAAAAGCTTTCCTAGCCACTTCACTAATGGTCGTATCCGTGATACAGTCATATCATCACCCAGATGAGCATAACGGCCGAAGGACTTTGATGCAGTATAGGAAATGGGTGACCGCGAGGCGAAGCAATTTTCGCCCAACAAAAAATGAGTCGTTCTCTTGACAACGGGCATCCTCGGAGGACCGCAAAGTAGTTCATGCAGTAGGTTAGTCAACAAGGTTTGGTGTTGAAACTAATGTTACATAGGGTTCGGAGAGCGGACGTAGATTCGAATACAAAATCATGTAGTTTCGGGCCAAGCGTTTAGGATGACCATTGATTGTTCAATGAATTGTTCTGTTCAAAACCACACAATTAAACTGTGTGGGAGCAACACAAAGCGTGAATCAGGTCAAGTTAATATTTTGTAATTGCGTAACGTATTTCTTTTTATTTGTACTAAACATTAATTTAAAGCTGAGATGTCAAATAAAGCTTTTGCAATCAAGAAAGTTCACTGTGAAGTCCTGGATTTCAGCCTACAGATGTTAATGGTTCTGGATTGATATATGACGGATAATTTCGAAAATTCTGGATGACCACGGAATTCCTGATACATTTAGTGAAAAAAGTATAACTGGAAGTATTCCAACCGTTTTACTGACTATCCAACTTGAACCTGGATCGATGCAGTGTGAACATTCAACTAATTGCGCATCGCGGAATTTATTCGTTCACCACATAAAGATGGTGGCCAATGAGCATATAAACAAAGAAAAGACGTGCATATGGAATTGTATTTCACCCACAATTAAACAATTTGAAATGGAAAACGAGACAATATAAACCTAGCAGCACGAAATAAAGCCTCGAACTGAGCGGGGGAATAGAGCACACAAATGAGTTGATAAATGTTGTATTGGAAACAATGCTCAGTTTGGCAGGCATCAATGGACATTTCACTGAAATAGATTTTAAATTTAAACGCTAAAGATAAACAAGTTGACCCACAAAACTCGTTTCTTGGGTCATGCACACAGGCTTGAATGACGCAAAACAGTAGAAAGAAATCTCGTGTTGGTGTCGCTCTATTGGTTTGCGTTCAACCCAGATGTAATCAATTCGAGCGAGGCCTTTTACTTTGTTAATAGATTCCCTAGCTCCCTCCCGCCACCATCAATTTTCCAATATGGCACGACTGCATGTAGTTAATGATCGGTTGTGTCCTAGGAACTAGCATACCCAATCGGTTACCAAGGTTGCAACAGGGCGTCAGGGCAGAGACAAGAGAGCAAGAGCAACGGGAAAAGGGGAAAGGGGCGGGCAACGTGGCAGGAGAACGGAAAGGCGCCGGGGAGCACGGAAAAGGGACCCTTACCAGTTCTCCCCCCCTTTACAATGGCCATTACGGCATGGCAGTATAGATACAGTGGCCGAAACGCCGGTAACAAACATTAAGCATTTTAAACTGTGGGGTCCAACGAATGTCCATTAGAGTGAGTTTTACGTTACTTTGTTATTGCGTGTAGCCGTACAAGTTTGCGAGTTGGACTACTAATGAGTTACTATTGAGTAGGTTAACTGACAAAAGCACGTCAAACGACAGTAGTTAGCATCGACTATCGCAGTTCGCAAGGTTTGTGGATGAGCATGCTTACGGATAGATTATATGCAGTCAGTGTCCCTTAGATCGCGAATCTTCGGGGAAAGGATCGGAAATGCAGCATAACAGACGCAAACCGATTAGAATAGCGGAATGTGGTACTGATACAGACATGCTGCGATTGTAACCAGCTAACAGGAAAGTCAAACCATCGTTTGTGTAAACAAAACACTGATCCGTTGGCTACTACTTTTGAGGCCTTGATATAATGACTATAAAAGGATTTTTCCAGAGAACCAGCAAAGTAAATATAATCGCCAAGGGTCATGAATTACTAAATACGTCCAAGAGGTGCGAATCCTTCCTGTGTCATAGTGAACACCAAATTGATTTGAACGCGGTTAATGGCGATTCAAATAAGTTATAAAATTTTAAACAGTAATGATAATAGCTAAGCAGACGGACGGGAAACGGTGTACAACTAGGCACCAGTTAATCTAACGCAATGAGGTTATCAGCAGGACTGATTAATGAAATAAAAATTTGAATGTGGCACTTAAAAACCGGGATAGTCAAGCACTTAGGCTAGAAGAAAACTGGGCGTAGTTGTTTGAAACCTATGAAATACACGGCTAGAAAGATTTGCTAACGGTAACTGACCTCGTAACAAATAACATGGTAAAATTGGCAGGAAAAATGTCGGTGCATTCCGCATGTAGCTCTAGAGGCAGACAAAGTACCATGCGGTCTGATAGACTGCATACAGACTATGATACAAACAGGTTGCTAGAGCAGAGCTAATCGGGAGCACAGTTATATGGAACAAATTATGCATAATACCGATATTAGATTGATATATGGTTCAACGGGCGATATTGATTATTTATTCGGCAGTAGGCTGTAACGAACACCAACGGCCACAGGGATCTCAACAGATCGAGAATTGAATTATTACCTTTGATAGTGAACGGAAAACAAATAGCTAAATTCTTGTTGTTGGCTCGGAGAACGCTGGCTACTCGCAATACAATATCTAATATTTTAAAAAAATCAAAAATTTACAATTTGCGCAACCTTTTATAGCGCAAAAATGTCAAAACAAATCGTGAAGACGCAAAAAACCCTAGATTAGCACGCCATACAGAACCGGATATTGACCCCACGAAGCATAATGCTTTTCATGCATCAGCCTAGTTTGGAAAGTAACCATTATTTTAGTAAACCTGGATTACGCATTAGAGATAATAGAATGTTTAGCAAAGTACAATGTCAGTAGCATCTCACTATTAGTTACCGAAAATGACACGTGAACGAGAAAATCAGGTTTATAGACTGCGGATGGGGGATTTTATGGTTTTGGAGTTTCGCAGTAAACAGTAAGACAAACAGAAGTCATGTAAAGGCAAGCGAATTAAACCATCCCGGAAAATAGATCACGCGAGATTTTTATTTCTTTTCTGAACTGAATGTCAAAGGTGTATTTTAGATAACGATCAAAAGAAACAATACAGCACAAAAAGGTCACTTGCAAATTCCAAGGGTCAATGTGGAACAGTTCCAAATCAGCATAGGCGTACCTGACCCCACGAATGGGTTCGCGATGTGCTTGGTACATTTCAACATTGTTCATGTTGGCTTGCCAGTATTTGATGTAGCCGGAATGATCGGCGGTGAGCAGCCATTCATCGTTATGGGACCACTTCATGCAACGAATCTGCGATTCATGAGCCTACAAACAGACAACACTGAGATAAACTAGATCGAAAATTGTGTACCAATGAAAAGGCCTATATGTACACATTCCTCATATAAACTATTAGTGTTGAAAATGTGTAAATGCCTCCATGGTTCATACATACAGTGCACACATGGTATGGTATGGCATGAAAGCACAAGCCTGATCCAGGCAAAGTGCCGCACAGCCAGAGACTGCGCGTGGGCTAAGATACTGTCAAGTTGCCCAGGCCTAGACAGATATGAGATAGAAAATAGAATAGGAAATGGTAGTGAAACTCCAGGCTGTTTCAGCATGCAGCTCACAACTTCTGGCCATAAAGTAAAGCGTGTCGTATAAGGTACAAAACAAGACTCAAAAATGTTAATAACACTGAATCAACATTCATAATGAGACGATGCACCATTCAATGTGTATATGAATTCACAAGCCTGAACCGGATAAAGTGCCGCACAGTCATACACTCATCATCATCATGAAGCACAAGTCTGGAGCCAGACAAATTGCCAAGCAATATGAAGCAGGAGAAGTAGATAAGCAAGTGCGTGGAAAAGGGAAAGCAGGCAAGCGGAATACGCAAAAGCAAATGCACAAAAAAGCAGCTTGTTTTTGTAGTTTCACTGCATGCAATTTTTTGGGTTTTTGTTTTGTTTTTGTTTCTTTTATGTAAAATAATACCGAATAAAAAATTATGACACACATATTAAAATACACTGGCGCCACTGACTTCGGTTTGTAGCCATATCGCGTAAGGTTTCCAGCCAACTATTAGATGGAGCTTTTGGACCCCACCCGGGCAAACGAATACGCCAAACTGAGCCTAACTGAGTTTCTTCATCCCAACGCGCCACGTCATGGACTGGCCACCCGATCTTTTCTCCCAGCTTCTGTTAGGCTCTGCGAATAAGGCGCGGTACGGTAAACGGTGAGTAGGCATTCTTAAAACATGTCCCAACCATCGCAAGCGAGCAAGCATCAGCATTTCTCTCAGTCCGTGGCCACCTGGTCCTAACACCCGCTTGCAGAAATCTATATTTGTAACACGATGCTGCCACCGAATGCGAGCAATTCTACGCAGGCAACGGGTATCAAAAACAGAAAGCCGACGGACATCTTCCGCTCGGATAGACCAGGTTTCGCAGCCATAAAGGAGTGTAGCACGCACCAGTGCGTTGTACACTCGGCCTTTAGTATGGAGTGAAACATCGCGTCGACGCCACATGTGGCGAAAGTTAGCGAACGCTGCACCCGCTTTGCGAACACGATGTGAGATCTTGTCCTCGACACAACCTCCAGCGGAGATACAACTGCCAAGGTAAACAAAGCTCTTGACCAATTCAAGATTTGACATCGCACACAGTTAGGTTTGGAAGAGAGCCGCTCCAATCCTGGGTAAGTGTTTTACACTTGTTAGGCGCAAAGCACATGCCATACCTTGAAGCTTCAAGTGCCAGGCAGTCCAGGGCTTGTTGCATTATATGAGGGTCATCTCCAGAAGTGCGATGTCATCGGCATACTCTAGATCGGTTGCTCGCTCACTCGGCAGAAGTTCAACACCTGTGCCCACCAGGCCAGCTAAAGCTTTTCTCAGGACATCGTCGATCGCGAAGTTAAAAAGGAACGGCGAGATAGGGCAGCCCTGCCGCACCCCGCTGGAGATATTGAACGAGGACGACAATTGTCCGTACGCTCGAACCCTGCCCAAAGTTTGGCAATATAATGCTTTCAAGATCCAAACATACTTCTCGGGCACTCCATGTCTCAGTAGACAGTTCCAAAGTCTTTCACGATCGATTGAATCGAATGCCGCTCGGATGTCAAGGAATACCACGATAGTTGGTTTACGAAAAGTGTGCCGTTGCTCCAGTAACTGACGGAGTGTGAAAATTTGATCTATGCACCCTCGGCCGGCACGAAACCCAGTTTGCTCCTCACGGATTTGCTCTTCCCGTTTGGTACTCAATCGATGAAGCAGAATGGACGCCAGTATTTTAGGAGCTACTGAAATGAGACTGATACCCCGATGATTTTCACAGGAATCGCGCCGTCCCTTTTTGAAAATAGGAGCAATTACTGATTCTCTCCAAGGGATTGGAACGCGTTCCTCAGCCCATATGTTGGCGAACAGCGCTTGAAGTTCGCGAACTAAAGCGAAACCGCCATCTTTAAACAATGACGGAAGCAAAGCATCAGCACCTGATGCCCGATGGCGCTTAAGGCTCCGGACTACACTGTAAATCTCTGATTGAGTCGGAGCCTCAAGAGAAATCGACCATGGGGTACAGTGTTCCGTATTCTCGAAATCAGTGGGTGCAAAAGGCCAGTTAAACTGTGCTTCAAAATGTTCTGCCCATCGCTCCATGCGTCTGTGCATGTTAAAAACTGGCAAACCATCTGCTTCACGTATCAACTCACTGATGCCTGGTCGCCCGCTTCCAGTAGTTCTGATGAGTTGGAACAATTTTCTGAAATTGCCTACAGCTGCCGCAGATTCCATTTCCGTAGCCTTAGAACTCCACCAACTTTCCCTGTCGGTTCTCAAACTGGCAACCAGTTTATGTTTAATAAGCCTTCGTGACGCATCATGTATGCTATCAGCAGAAAGCAACCGACGTTGGTCCATTAATTGGAGAGAATTCGCAGAAACCCAGTGCTGAGCTACACGGGAAGTCAACCCACAACTATCCAACGCGGCTGTTTCCAAGGAGGTTTGAATCCCACTCCATTGGTCATCGATACTATTTTTGGGAACTGTAGACAGATGCAGACTCAAATTGGCGTGAAACCCTCGGAGAACCAGGAGATCGTTAAGCCTAGCAACATTTAACTGCCTTGCAACATTTCTACGTTTCCCACCAAAACGCATCGAGAGCTTGTAACGTTGTAGAATCTGATCAGAATTTAGTTCAAAAGGAAGTCACGTTAGTGTAGAATAAGTAACGCTTTACTTATCTAGAACGAGAGTACATGAGCTGAAATGTATATATGAAAGTTTAGTAACTGTATGCAAAATGTGTGCAGCACAAACAAGTAACAATCATGACATTCACCTGGCTTTGTTCTGAGTCAGCTCGTACGATTAAAGGCCAAATTAATTTTAGGCTTCCCGATTTCTCAGATCGTAGGGGCGAACCCGTTGCTGCTTTTCTAGTAGTTCCGGGTAAGTAGGGGTAAGGGTTTCATGCGGTGACATAAGCAACATCTCCACTGATCGGGAATTATTGTTGTGGTCTTCCTGTGTTACATCCGAGGTCCTTTGTTCGATGTTTGTATCGGAGTCAGGATGATCACAAGGGTCTGTTGTCGTTTCCCGAACTGTTGAGGCTAAACGGCGGAGTGATACAGTTTCCGTTCTGCCATCTTGATGAGCAATACGAGCGTAATGAGGGTTACAACTCAGAAGCTCCACTTCTTCCACCAACGGTTGATACTTAGATGACCGATCGCATCGCTGCAGGAGGACCGAACCTGGCGTAGTTAGCCAAGAAGGCAGAGAGGTCCCAGAACAAGAGCGTCGAGCATACTGAAACATGCGTTCATGAGGTGTGTGATTCGTAGATGTGCACAGCAATGACCGGAGGCTGTGTAGAGCATCAGGTAAAACAGTCTCCCAACGAGTTGTCGGTAAATTATGGGTTTTCAGAGCAAGGCTGATTGTTTTCCAAAGTGTGCCATTGAGACGTTCTACCTGGCCGTTGCCTTGTGGATTATATGCTGATGTGTGACTCATGGCGATTCCTTTTTCAGTCAGAAAGTTTTTCAGTTCAGAAGACAAGAATGACGAACCTCTGTCAGAGTGGATATAGGCAGGCATCCCGAACAAAGTTAAAAGTTGTGTGAGACAGCCAATCACAGTAGCTGATGACATATCCGCACATGGAAAAGCAAAAGGGAATCGAGAGAATTCGTCTATTAATGTTAACAAATAGCGATTTCGAGTACTTGAAGGTAAAGGACCTTTGAAATCTATACTTAGACGCTCGAAAGGGTGTGTGGCTTTAATAAGGGTACCGGAAGACTTGAAAAACCTTGGCTTTAGTTCAGCAAACACTCTGCAATTGGCAATGACTCGTTTGACATCGTCTACCGAATAAGGAAGATTTTTGCACCGGACAAAATGAAACATTCGGGTGATTCCTGGATGGCAGAGTGAGGTGTGCAGCTCCTTTAGTTGTTCAGGGTTAGTAATGGACGCACAGATGTTACGTGATAAAGTGTCCGCAACATGGTTTTCTTTACCCGGTCGATACACAACATCATACTTGTATTCGGAAAGTTCGATTTTCCAGCGCTGTATCTTATCGTTTTTGATTTTACTCTTTTGGCTGCCACCATACATAAATGCAACCGAGCGCTGGTCAGCGACCAGTTTAAATGGTCTACCAAGTAGATAGTGCCTCTATTTCCTGATGGATTCAACAATGGCGTATGCCTCCTTCTCTACAGCCGAGTGATTTTTTTCGCTAGGATTGAGTGTCCTCGAGAAACAGGCAATGGGTTTATGGTTTTGGCTAAGAGAAGCGGCAATGGCGACATCAGAAGCATCTGTTTCGATGACCAATGGTTCATTATAGTCTATCGTAATAAGTATGGCACATTCAAGTTCGCTTTTCAGATTTTCAAAGGTTGAATGGACGTCGTCAGGTAGAGGGAATGTTTTGTTTTTGACCAGTTTATTTATTTTGTCAGAAAACGTAGGTATCCAATGAGAGTAGTAAGCAAACATTCCAATCACGCGTTGCAATTCTTTAGCGTTACGTGGGGGTGGTAGTTCACGAATAGGTTCCATACGTTCTGGGTCAGGTCTAATCACACCTTTGGAAACCTTGTAACCCAAGAGACAGATCTCCTTGGCGGCGGTGACAGTCTTACTATCATTAAGTGTTATTCCATACTTCCTTGTAGCTTTCATGAACGACTCGAAATGAGCATCATGCTCCTCCGGAGTGTTACCACAAACCGTGACATTGTCTATGTAGGCATATGTGTTTTTCAAATTTTCGGACTTAATGATGCCGTCAATAGCGCGTTGAAAACATGCTACACCAAACGGTATGCGGCAAAACTGGAATAAGCTACCAGAAGCTTCAAAAGCAGTATATGGACGATCGGTTGCAGCTATCGAAATTTGATGGTAAGCAGATAAAAGGTCCAAAGTACTATAAATTCCGAAGCGTGAGATCTCTTCAATCATTTTATCAAGACGCGGCAATGGGTACGCATCCAAATATGTAAACTGATTGATGGTCTGACTGTAATCCACGACCATTCGACGTTTGTGGTTCGTATTCTTTGTGATAAGCACTTGGGCTCTCTATGGTGACGTTGAATATTCAATTATGCCTTCTTGCAACAAGCGGTCAACTTCAGTTCTTATGAATTGTTCATCATCTGGGCAATGTCTTCTCGATTTGGTTGCAATAGGCTTGCAAGCTGGCGACAAGTTCGTAAAGAGTGAGGTAGATTCAACGCTTGCAGCAGTCAAGCCACAGAGGGTAAATGCATCACGATCACCACCGAATGGAATTTCGATCTTGGAGTGCAGACCAAGGAAGTCATGTCCAAATAGAACTTCAGTGCAGAGATTAGGTAGTACGAATAGTTTGAAATTTTTATATAGGGCACATCCGTATTGAATGGATACAGAACAATAACATATCGTTTTACAAGAGAGTGTCATAGACGCCATTTTGACCACTGAAGAGCTTGGGTAAACTTTCCAATTGTATGAATTGACTATGTTAGAGCTGATAAAACTACAAGAACTCACAGTATCGACAAGAACACGGAGGGAAATTCCGTTGATTTCAACAGTTGTGATAGTGCGAGATAAGCAAGCAGGTGCAGCGGCAACAGACATAGATGATAAAACTGGCATCAACGCGCAGTTTGTATGGTGATTGAGTCTAGTTTTCGAACGGCATACGCGCTGAAAATGACCTCTTTTGCCACAAATATTGCACACTGATTCTCGTGCAGGGCATTTTGAACGAGGATGTCGGGTATAACCACAGAAATAACAAATTTGCATGGATGTTGATAAAGCAGTGGTATGATCGCCACACAGATTAGACTGTGGTGAGGGCTCGGCCGGTTTCCGTTGTGTGGATGGGATCGCTAAACATGAGAGGGACTGATTACCTGTATATGACTGAGACTGTTTGTGAGCTAATTCAAGAGATCTCGCAAGTCTGTGTGCTCCGTCTAGACTGAGTTCCGACTGCGCCAACAGTTTTTCGCGAATAGAAGAAGACTGAATTCCGTTTATCACAGCATCTCGGATACATTCGTTTTGATATTCGTTGCAGTGACAGTTTTGAATTCACAATCCTTGGCCAAAGACTTTAGTTTTAGCACAAACTGATCAACGTCTTGGTCAGGTTCTTGTTTGCACGTTTGCAAGAGATATCTAGCATAAATAATATTTTTAGGGCGGATATAAAGTTGTCGCAACGCATCTATCGCAGAATTGTAATCGGCACAGTCCGCAATATTATCATACACCAGAGGATCCAGGATATGAATGAGCGTTTCGAGTTTGTCAGATTTGGAAGGCTCCACAGAGTTCAGATAAGTATTAAATGTGCGAAACTAATGATTCCAGCGTTTGGGCGCATCTGGTGAGTTGGGATCGGCGTCGAAGAATCTTGGTCGTAATGTTGGATCCATCGTGTTATAGATAAGTAAATTGTAACGTTGTAGAATCTGATCCTAATTGAGTTCAAAAGGAAGTCACGTTAGTATAGAATAAGTAACGCTTTACTTATCTAGAACGAGAGTACATGAGCTGAAATGTAAATATGAAAGTTTAGTAACTGTATGCAAAAGGTGTATAAGCCAAAACGAGTGTAACAATTAGGAACAGAGCTTAGCACAGACTAACGCATGATCGGACTCTAGACAGGTGCCCCAGTAGGAGCGGCAATCTTGCACACTTCCTCGCCAGGAGTAGCTGATAGCAATATGGTCAATTTGCGTGAACAAGGCCACCGATGAAAATCTCCAAGTGGAGCAGTGGCGCTTCGAATGGCGGAAGTTAGTGCTGGCAAGGTACAGTCTGTGCTCTGAGCACAAGTTAAGCAATCTTCCGCCGTTATCATTACGATGACAATCGAGACCAAACCGTCCACCCACGAAATGCTCGTTTAGGGTAGACGGTCAACACGTGCATTCATGTCTCCAGCTAGGACAACGATGTCACTCCTCGATGCAAGTCTAATGAGTTCTTGTAATCTTCCATAAAACTCATCCTTGTCACGTTCAGAGCTACAATTAGTCGGTGCATAGGCAGCAACCACAAACAGGTCGCGGGATTGGTTGCGGAATCGGCCTTTTTTGCACGAACCCCGTAGTCTTACTGCACAAAGGCGACTGTCGACTGGCATCCAGTCTAACAGTGCGACCTCAGCTAGCTCACCCAAGACGATTCCGACACCAGCTTGACCAAATACCATGGCATCGTGATCAGTGGACACACGTAGATAGTGTGACTTACGTAAGTTAGAAGGGTTAGACAATCGTGCAACAGAGCTAGAGTTATGCATGCGTGTTTCGGACAAACAGCAGACATCGACGTCGAGGCTATCAAGCGTGCGAGCCAAGGCTGCCTGCTGTCCGATGCTCGCTGAAGTCCGTACATTAAACGCAGCTAATTTTAATGGTACGCGTGGGCGGAAGAACGCTCTGGAGGCATTCGAAGTAGCTGAATTTGGAAACCTCGATGAACAAGCTGCACTTCTGTCAGGGCTAACCAAAGAACCACAAAACGGAAAACAGTTATTGAAAAAGTTTGCATGCAGTGTGAGATCATGTAAAGCATTTTGAGCAGAGAGCGCGAGAGCACGGGATCTGTCATTTTTACCTTTATTTTCATAATTGCTTGTGGGCGTGATACTACCCGGTTGCCCAGGCCGAAGTAGGGGGTTAGCTTAGGGGGCCCCACCCGGAGCCTTTGGCTAAAAAGCCTGAACCACAAGGCAGTGGCTTGAGACTGAGTTTGTCTGACCTCTATCCACCAACCTTCCTGGTATGAGTAGCTCTGCTGGCACCAAAAGGCACCACTCAGTATAGCTCAATGTGTCATGAAGGTACACAAACTATCGCACCACGTTAAGGTCCAGTCTCAGCGCGACCAACCTGTGGTTATTTTTAAGCTACGCTTTTACACCACAATAAAGCATTGAATCGTGTGCAGTGGCGGCCTTTTCGTAGACATCTACTTGGAGTGTTGGCTTCATCTTGTCTGTTGTCGAGCTAAGTGGCGAAAAAAACTTGTTATGATGCGTGATAGTTAAAGCCGTGAGGAAGCTGTCATTCTGATGTCCTTCACATAACTTTATTGAACGCATGTTTGAGCCGAGGTGTAGGCACCTCATCCCTGTTTGTCTGTGCCTAATCTGTAGGCTCGGTAGGTTTCTAGGTCCCACCTTTCCTTATCTTTTTAACATTTTTACCATGTCACGGTTTTATAACAGTTAACCACTTGGTACTTGTTACCGGTGTAATGCTGTTGATGATGATGAATATATTTTCATCAAATGGAATAAAAGACTTGAAATAGAGATTATCTGTAAAGCAATATGATATAGTTCGACCAATTCTGATGGTGAACGACACTTGAATTGATAATGATCTATCGTGTGGTAGACATCCTTGAGGGTAATCGTGATAAACAGAAAAGTGTTGTATCAAGACTGTTTCTAGTATACCTTTATAAGACAGTTCTTATGCGTAAAATGATTCTAATATCACTTTTGCTTAGTGCTCAGAGGATTAGGAGGTAAAATAGCAAATGAACAGTACAGAAGATAACATAAATTACAAGATGCATAAAGTTTTCTGTTTCATGTCATTTTGTTCGACTGCTGTCCTTAACTCTTTTGCGGTAATGTATTGCTGGTGGTACTTGTTTTGTTGTTCTCTTGTTTTTCACATTCGAACTTCGTTCTAATTCTTTTTACAGCGTTTTCACAATGACCACTTTGGCCACTCTAGAACGTATAAGGGAAGCGCACAATGCGACCCGTGTATCGACAGACGGAGGTAAGCTCGATGGTGCGCAGTTTTTGTAACTATTTTATCAATATCTTCAACCCGTGGGTAGGGTTTGTATTTATGTATGGAATCATTGGCCGATAGCCTAGCAGATTATTGGTATTGCATCGTCGTTTGTGTGTAAAACCCGAATGGGACTACTTCGTCAATTGAAACGCTGTGATGCATTTGACCGTCATGTGATTGTGATGTACATTGACCGGAGGAGATCAACACCAAGTGTATCAAAGTTAGCTCAACAAGTGAAATTTAATAATCTAAACCACTTTTCAATGCAACTGGAGGTGTACGGGAGTGGTAGTTGTCTGTGTGTCGATTGTGACTTGTGGTAGTGTTGGCAGAGAACAACTAGCGTCCGACAGCGTCATACTTTGGAGAATGATCGAGGTGTTATTGTCACAACCACCAGGAACTGCGTCGCACCGGTAGTGATACTTAACCGCCATACAATCGTGTAACGATGAAATTCGAAATAGACGATCAAAGGTAAAACCTAATGGGCTAGTGCACCTGTGGAAGCTTAGGCACAGACACACGGGATGAGGTGCCATACACTTCGAATCAAACATGCATTCGATTAAGTTTCGTGAACGAGTAGAGCGACAGTAGCACGTCAGCTTTCTTGCCCTTAATCATTGTCACGCCACTTCTCTAGGCATCATACAAGATTAATCTAGCACTCAAAGAAGATGTCTACAACATCATTAGGTGACGTGCATGCTAGTCAACAGCCATGAATAATCTTTTTACTGTCACTTCTTACGTTTCAGGAGAATACCGTGTGGTACCATGAAGGTCCCGCTAGCTTGGCGGATGCACGGCTGTGGATTGCCGAGTTTTCGTTAAATCGCGCCAAAGCTCGTTTAGAACGAACCCGAAAATAATTGCAAGAAATGCCGATCGTTTTGCGTAAGGCCAAACAGCAAGAATATTTGAAGGTGCTGCGGGTATGCTGTGTTCTTCCATTTCGTTGTTGGCTGTTGATCTCTCGTCCCAAGCCAGTTTTTCCCATTTCGTTTGACGAGTGAATATCTGTAACGCGATTCATGCCATCTATAGCGTCGCAGCCAGATTCGTATTCGCCATCCCAACTCTGTATGAACATACTGTGCGGTATGCAAACTGGCGAGAAAGCGTTCTTAGAATGTCTTGACGTTTTTCGAAGCAACTCAGCGATAAATTCGAATGATGCCCATCGCCCAGTTGCTTCGAAAGAAGTTTCGCTGATGATGTCACTTAGTTTGGTGACGAAACGTCCGCAATCAACCATACCAGTGCGGAGAAGAACTATGACCTACAAACAGAGGGACGTATTCGTTTGTCAGCATGGGGTCCAAAAGTTCCACCTAATAGTTGGTGAGTTTCTTCATCCCAGCGCGCCATGTGATGCACTGTATCCGTTTATTTCTCACAGCCACTACAAGGCGCGGTATGGTAAACAGTGATGAAGCATTCGAAAACGTATCCCGGTAATCGCAAACGAGGAAGCGTATGCATTGCTTTTAGTCGTGACCTCTTGGTCCTACCACTCGTTGGCAGATGCTGCCACTGAATGCGAGCGATCCTGCGCATGCAACTGGTTGCAAAAACAAAGTTGATGGACATCTTCAGCTCGGATAGACCAGGTTTCGCAACCATAGTGGAGTGTAGCACGCACGACTGCGTTGTAGATGCGACCTTTAATATGGATATA